>BQNB010054805.1:26416-39393 GCA_026074375.1 Tanacetum coccineum | reverse complement strand
AAACTTCTTCCATTTTCCTTCTCTTTCTTCTTGAATTCGAGCAACTAGTAATAAAGTGAAGTGATTAAGGGTTACCGACAGCTTCTTCCACTGAATCCCGATCTAAAACCACATTCCACATCTAAAAATACACACACACTTGACCATCCCCACCCCAAATAACACCGGTAATATAGGCGGTGATGGAGATACAACACATAAACCTTTAACAAATTCAAGCAGGTTCTTATCAACAGGTGTAACACAATATTATTAATTTTTCATATTTATGAATCGATAGGTTTATGGAATAATTAAAACCCTTTGAATGGCCTAAAGGTATGTTCTAATATCTAATTTCTTGATTTTATTTAAATTAGTATATGGCTTTTAGTTATTTAACATTGTAGGTAAAGTATTTACTCTTGGTATTTTTGTTGTTATGTGCAGGTAGATGTCAAATATGGGAAAGAACAAATTCATGAGCGGCGTTGTAGTTTTGATATCCCGACACTAAATGGTGCCAGTTTGGAAATATGTGCTGAAAGAGCCGTTGCATACTTCAAAGAACATGTAAGTACAACTATCCTTTCATATGCATTTGAAAGCGATTATGTAATATTTCATAATGAGAATCAAATAATCATTTTTGTAGTGTGGGTTTTAGGAGGTAGTGTTTGGATATAGCTTTGTTGTTTAAAAGTTACAATAATATTGCATGTTAAATCTCAACTAAAAGCGGTGAAGAGTGTAATTATTGCTGCACGTGGGAATTCCTTTAGGTCCGTTGCAAAGTATGTTGGCGAACTACCTTTTTAAGAGGTGAACGTATATCACATCTTGCTTGTTATTTTGGCACTTTTTTTAGGAAAACTAATGAATACTTGCTGCATCGAATCTAAATAAGAAGTTACTAGGTTTTAATTTGTTTGTGTATGTGTTTTTTCCTTTCAATTGAAAATTAGGCACTTTGTGAGAAGAATATGAGATTTGGGGTTTTGGTTTCGATTCTTTATTTGGACGGTTGTGGGTATGAAATGTAATTTTGGTTACGATTCATAGATTAGTAATAAAAATGTGATCTTTAATGAGGATTTTTGATTTGTAATGTTAAGGTTATATGGGTGTGTGTTGTTTTTACATATCTTGGTTGATGCTTATGGATTAGTTCTGTAAAGGTTATGTGGGTCTGATTTTGCACGTGTAGACGTATGAGGTTTTCGTTGTTATGGTTCTTGATTTAGGATTATGGATTAGTGTCATCAATTTAATGGTTGGCTAAATATGTATACTACATATTGTAATCGAAATATAAATAATTTAATGTTTCCTTTGTACGTAGCAATTGCTGGAATAAAAGAAAAGAGACAAGCATGTTGTAGCAGACATATGTGTCGTGCTTCCAGCAACTTGAGTTGAATCATCGAGCAACCAACAGGTTTTACTTCAATTGCTAGTCTATTTAATTGTGTATCTCATGTTATCGGATTTAGTTAAGTAAATTTATTGACCGTCGGCTGCTAACGATAGTTTATGTGTTTTTTTTTCTTTTGTTGGTTTGCCAGGCAAGATAAAAGATGTTGTTGGTTTTGCCAGTGCAATGATAAGGAGATGGGAGAAAAAAACGGTCATGCGGGCAGAAGCTCTAATACCATCGTTGAATGGTTTTTTTTAATTTTTTTTTTACAATTTTTGTTGCTTTTGGCTCCTGATTTTTATTCTGCATCTATTGGATATTGCATATCTTTGTTTTTACATATTAATTTATTTCGGAAGGTTATCTCGGAGTTTGATCTCCGCATTATTTTTTTAGAAAAAATAATGAACTATAAATAAATAGGTCTGATGTTGAGGATCAATAGTCCTTTGATACTATATAAAACATGTTTGGCCCATTTGGACATTTTGTTTTTATAGGGAAGGTTGAATACTGAGATGTAATTTTTGGAAATTTTTAGATTTGTAAAAGTTATCATTATCATCAATTTAATGGCTTGCCGAAATTTGTATACTACATTATTGTACTCGAAATATGAGTTCATTTAATGTTTCTTTTGGATTTGAGATTCAGTATTTATACATGTTATTGCTCCTATTCGAGTCCATTTTTGACTAAATAAGTGTGGTTTATCTATTTTAAGTTATTTTAAGAAATGATTTTATTTAGTTTTACAGCTCAGGTGCAGACTGAATGGCGGGGGTTTGCTTTTTAGATGAACGATGTGTTTGAGCCGAACATGGTAGAGTTGATGAATCAAAACGAACCCGCAAATTCGTTGTGCTGATATGGTACTATGAAACAGCTCATAATTACTATAAAAAGGTGATCGTGTATGGATCCAGGATTTGGCAATAACTGGGGTTATGTGATATGGTCTTATAATTGTGTTAGATTGTATTCTAGCTTTGAAAATCCAGGGCGTGACACAGACAATGTCGACGTGTGTTTTGAAAATTATGACTAGTTTATCAATAATTACTGTCTCTGCGGATTCTTCGCATCAGATCATGCAAATTCAGGATACTTTTTGAGCTTTGTTCATGTTTATTGAATAGTCTTGAAACGATTGGTGGTATTTTAAGAACCTCTTGCATTGCCACCTCACACTTTCTCAATAGTGTTAACTTATGAAATTAAATATGCTTATTCTTTATGGTCTTGATTGTAACTTGGGTTTGCATGAAAATTTCCCTGTGTCATTTGGGTATCTGCGTAAGGATGCCGAAGTTTGCCAAGTCAGAATTGTGTGGCGTAAGCTCCTAAACAAGGAGGAAACCTCTGCCAAAACCGCCAAAGAAAAGGCACTACAAATACTTACAACATTTAAACAGGTTATCAGATAGGGCAGGATAAGCCATTTAGGTAACGGGTCAAAACATGTTTTAGTCAATTGGACTGTGTCAGATATGGTTGAACTCAAAAGCGTTTGCCCATTATTTTCATTTTTTTAAATCATTAGTGTGTCAAATATGATTTGCAGAAACGCTGTTATTTGAATGAGAAACTCGCGTTTGAGATAAAATGATTTGGGAAGATTTATGTAGTGAAAGTAAACCTTTGGTGAATTTCATTTTGGACAAAAGCATAACAAACTTTTAACATAGTCACACTGACTAGCGACCTGATAATTTTTTAATCAACAAGCCTTTCCCACAATCCGATTCATATGAAGTAGACATTTTACGTTATGAAATCCGTATAACACAGATTTAAATCCATTTTAGGTGTGTATTTATTATTGATTTTTTACACTATTGAGTGGAAATACGGTTTGCAAAGCCTACGGGTTATCACATCTTTAGTTATGATTAAATCAATTTGTAAAACACCGCTCCCCAACTCAAGACTATACTGATCTTTTATCTGGTATTAAACCTTGGAAGTTGATGATGAAGGTTATAGTCAACGAGGCTGGGGATAATGGGAGGATGGCTTTGGTTTGATTATGTCACTGCAAAATGGTAGGTTAGTTTGGTTTTTTGACATAGTAATAAAAAAATCCAAAAAAACTAGAAAGTTATATGTTTTTTTGTCTTCTAACTGATAAAACATATACTTTAGGCTTAAAGTATACGGGCTAAAGGCTTAAACTATAAAGTTATATACTATTTATACAAACAAATTAGTCAAATATTAAGTTGTAAAACAACTTATATATGGAAAAAGTAGCTACAAACAAAACAAGAGTGGCTAAGTTAGGTTGATTTCATGCTCAAACCATGGTTTTTTGGATAGGGTGTAAGCTAATGTGAATATCATTATGTCATTATACACAGTGAATGGTTAATGATTATGGGTAGCTCGAACAATAAGGACTAGCCTTTTTTTTTTTACTTTTGATTATATATATTGTTCACAAAATTTGCGATCAATAGTGTATGTTTTTAACCTTTAAACTCGCTGGATGTAACATGCACAATACCCGCATTGCTTCTGTTGTATATAAGCAGAGGACTATTTATATTGTTGGTTAGTGAAAAAATGTTGACCTTAATCTATGTGTTGGTCATATATGGTTAGATTCAGTTAGTTATTATATTATAGATTAAAATGGTGCTGATACCAATAAGGTATTTGTTTGGATAGGCTTCTGCAGCAACATTGGATGTTTGTAAGTTAAACGCCTTAAAAAAGGAGTTGAAGAACAAACAGTTTAATTTATAGGAAAGTAAATCACATTAACTAGTGAATTCTTATAGCTAGATAGCTTTAGAGTCCAATTTTGAAGCACTCCAAATATGATAAGTTTTTAAGGTTTGATCTGTCCATTTTAATTTTTCACTCTAAATTTTAAAAGCTCATTTTACTTAAAATGGATTATTATGTTGCTTAGCAGTAATGTGTCATTTAATTGATCATAATGTTATCCACTTTTACAATCCTATGTTAGATCCTTAGATATTAACTCAGGTAGCAGATTATAATGTTTATTATATAGTAAAATGAATTCTTTTGGGAGTGTTTGGGGTTAATATGTAATGTACATATCATATAGAACATAAATTATTCACATGGCGCTCCATATTTCCATATTCTTTTTTTAGATTCATGACGGGTGTATAATAGAAGTTGTCGCTACAGATTTATGACTCCGCGAACGATCGCAACGGCTCGAGTGCTGGGTCATACGAGTGCTACGGAGTGAGAGCAAGTTATTTCCGTCGAGACCCGCCGTGAATTGCCGATGAGGAGGAGTTTCGGCGACTCTCACCTGTAGTTCATTCAGATTAGTAGCTCTTACCAGCAAACATGCGTTTTAACCATAAACCTCAGCTGCTTAGAGCAACACAATCACTTAAGCACAGAGCAATACCAAAACACCTGTTGAAATATATGTTATAAATTAATCAGTTATTCGCTTATTTAAGGTTGTGTGCAAAGATTTAAGGTGTGAGCAAAGGAACGGTGGTGTATGATATTGCAAACAAGAGAAGACAAAACACAACAGAAAGGTAAAGACGGAAATGGAGTGGATATGCTAGACAATATATGTAGGATGGCATGAAGGAGACAGTTTCTACACTTCGAGAGAGTGACGCTCATTAGTCGTGTAAATTCTATACGACATTTAAGCATACCATGAACTGACTCATAAAATCATCAGCGTTGCATAAGGCATATAATCAAAAAATTCTTATATAAACTATTCGGAATGGCTAATGATATTGGAATGTGTCTTGACCATTGTAATTGTAAACTCGACATGATCTAAATTAATATTCATGTGTGCATACAAGTATCAGTTACACTTTTGCATTATATATATTAGAAGATTTGCATTATTTGGATTGGAAGAAGTATAGCAAAGAGGAACTATTTGTATTTTAATCTATTTAGTAAAAAAATGTGTACCAAAAATGCTACACAACAAACCAATGTCTTACATAACCATCATACGCTCAATCAAAACTTCCTGCGGCGAAGCGCGGGCTCCATTGCTTGTTAATATGTAAATGTACATATGTACTTAAAATAGTCAAAAGGTCCAAACCCGGGGGGTCTTGGTGGACTACATGGGGCAGACCATAAGGGAGTAAAAGAGAGAGACTACAAGTGTCAAGATTAGGTAGCTTTTTTCTAAAGTTATGTAACCCTAATCCTAACACTATAAATGTAGGATCCCTAATCCTCATTTATACATCCCTTCTTCTCTTCTTCTCTCTTTTGGCCGATCCAAGGAATCCCCACAAAGAGGAATCCGAAGTTTGGTATTCTATTATATCGAGTACGAGGTATTCGATAGTCGTTAGTTCAGGAACTAGCATTCGGGTAATATCGGGTGACGTGTAGTGTGGATACAAGTAGAGGTTACTTACTTTAGTAACTCTAAGGGTTTTGGGTTCGCACGGTTTAACACACGTGCGTATTTAGAAGAATTTTTTATTCTTTGTTAGCTTAATTGCTAAAAGGTACGACTTTCCTTTTATGTTTTATGTTAATTATATATGTTATATGTTTTCCTTTCTGGTGCATTTACTCGTGTATTATTCGTGCATTAATATAGTATTAGATCACTAATTCCAACAGTATTAGTAACAAATTGAGATGATGACTACCAATCATTAATATCATTCAATCCAATGATAGGTTTCGAAAAACAACACACAAGTAAAGTAGCTGAGAACGATGACTGACCCACACTAGTGGCTCTCATTATCTATATAGTTATCTAGATGTTATCTGATGTTGTACCATATACAAGTGGGAGTCTGATGGATTTTATTATGCACGAAAAAACAAAATAGTACGGTTGGCTACAGTCTCATTTGCATATGAGGTCACACGCTAGCACGAATAGAAATTCTAGATATATGTATGTTGTACATATATTATTACAACATGGTTTACGAAGTTACTAGGACGAGAAGTTAAGTGAATAAGTTTGATGAACCGAAAAGTAAAGAAAAATGATGTGACTTGTATCGTTAGTCACTAAGGGCGCGTTTTATATGAAATGAAATAAAAGATAAAGATAAATATATATTTCTTATAATCATAAGTGATAACCAAAATCAAGAAAAAACCCTCCCTTCCCCTTCCCTATTCGGCCGAACAAAGAACACGGAGAAATCCTTGTTCTGCTTTGGTTCGAATCTTGTGTTTCTATTTGATTGTTGGCCTAGTTGCATACAAGATTGCAGCATGGTCGTCTTGTTGATTTCGGTGGCCCTGTGCCACAACTATAAAGAAGGCTCGGCCAAAGAAGAAAAACCTAATAATAGGTAAACAATTCATTAGTAACATGAGAGATATTAGTACAAGTATGACATGAACAATCTTAGTTTGATAATACATTAAAAAATTGTTTAATAATAGGATGATAAACATTACTTATTTCATCCGCCTAGCAATTGTTATTCAACTATTTACGGTTCATAATTGACAGTCTCTTATCGATCACTCAAAACAACCTACATGGCCATCCATAATCTATTAGGTATTTTATGTGACATTGTGGATGTCAAGTATGAAATAACAATTTCAATTTTTACTAAAACATGTGTTAAGAATAATCTTATTCTGATTATATTACAGGGACTAATTATGTCAATTTCTATATTGTAAATATATCTGTTTTGAGTAGCTTTGGACCCAAGTTGCAGGAAGCTAAAAGATGAAGGGCTAGAGCTATCGAGATCTCAATTCCCTAGCTGGGTATTTAAGCTCAAGTTTAGGGTTATAATATTCATAACCCTAATATCATCTATGTCTTACTTTCTCTCAAGCTATCATACGCTCCCTTCTCCTAATTGATTATATTTGATCTCTTGTTATCCAGTTTATTGTAATAGAATAATCACTAATTAAATGATTGAGTCACACCTGATTAGCAGTGGTGATTAGTTGTGTGTTCTTGATTAACATCAAGTCTTGTGATCTGTTTTGGTTGAGAGATTGTTTAGTTCTTGAATTAAGATTTAAGAAACTTTATTTAGCTTTTATAAAAATTTGTTCATGGTATCAGAGCCAGGTTTTCCTTCTGGTTCTGAGTTTTAAAAATTAGATTTTTATCAATTAAAGTGTTTTTGATCAATTAACGATTGTTAATTGATAGATCTTTGATAAGAAAAAAAGATTTTTTGAAATCGCCAATTTTTTGAGAAAAATAGGGTTTGGTAATTTGGGGCTTTTAATATTTAAAAGCTTCTTGGGTTTAGTTGATCTTGTGGTGTTTGCTGAAGAAAACCCTAAATTTTCAAATTAGGGTTTGGTGTTTGGGAATTAAAGAATCTAGGTTCTTGTTATTCTTTAACTAAGTGAATCAAAGGATAATAAGAAGGTCTTCCGCTGATATATTGCTGGTAGCATGCTCTGTAACACCCCACACGCTTTATCTCTTTTAATTGTTCTTAATATAGTTTCTTCAATTCAGTTGGCCCTTGACCTACCACTTTAGTGGCAAGGAAACCTAAGAACTATCTGAATTGTTTCTATTCTGTTTTGTGATTTGTTTTGTTATTAGCTACAATGTCTATTCATAATTCTCTTCATAATACTCCTCATAATTCTGATGATGAGGATATTAATGATCACGAGGTCACCTTAATTAGTAAATTGGATTTGAGTAATCTTCTTCATTTACACTCTAATGACTCTGCTCCTTTAAGTGTTGTTTTTGTAAAACTGAAGGGGACTAAGAATTATCAGGTTTGGTCATGTGCTATGTTACTTGCTTTAGAGGGTAAAAATAAAATTGGATTCATTGATGGTTCTTGTAGAAGGTTTAATGCTAATGAAGTTTTGGGGAGACAATAGGATAGAGTTAATGCTATAGTTTTGGGATGGATATTGAACTCTATTTCTGAGGAACTTTTTCTTGGTCAAATTTTTTCAAAAAGAGCTAGACATGTATGGGAAGAGCATAAAGAAACTTACGATAAAGTGGATGGTTCTGTGACTTTTATTTTGCATAATAAAATTAAAACCTTAAGTCAAAATGGATCTTCTATTGTTGATTATTATCATAAGTTGAATGCTCTGTGGAAACAATTTGATGCCTTGATTGAGTTGTCTAATTGTACTTGTCATGATGCTGGTGAATTTAAGAAACATAATCAGCTTATGAAATTAATGCAGTTTCTTATGGGTCTTGATGATTCTTATATGCAAGGAGTTCTATTCTTTCAAGAGAAACTCTTCCTGATGTTAGGAGTGCTTATGCTATCTGTTGGTAGAAATATTACAATATTTAATCTATACATTCTCTTCATGTTTTGGTGATGACAAACATGTAACTTATAACACATAACGTAAAGTGCTTAAGTTACTCGTGATCACAAACCATCAATGCATCACGTAAGGTAGGAATAAATAAATGCTTAGTTTATTTTATGATCAAAGGAATTTTTATTCAACCTCACATTTCTTATAAAATGTTACAAACATTTTTATAACTTTTAGAAAACATTTTCTACATTTAAAAGAAATGTTTTTTTCAAAATAAATATTTTTAATTCAAAATTTCTACTTAAAAACGGCTGGAAATGTTCCAGAAAACACCTCCCCTGGAAAAGACAAAAAAAAGAGCGTCCAAGCTTGGGCGGCCCCCTTAAATATAAGGGGACCGGCATTTGAATTAAGGGGACTGGCATATGAATTAAGGGGGTCGGCAAGACAAAAATGCTCCCCAGTTTAGCTATAAATACTAGACTGTTCCCCACTAATTTTCTCACCTTTTACACTTATTCTTTTCTGTCTAAAATAAGTTTATACATCACCTACAATCCTTTGATCATTTAATCTTAAGTATTTGTTTCCAAGTGATTCAAGCTTATTCCTCCAAGTGCAAGAGAAGAACTCTCGTTATCATCAAGATACAAGGTTATGTAGTTTAGTTAGTGCATTCGTGACATGTCTTACATTCACATTGTATAGATCGAGTCCATGTATTTCAAACTTGTGTAATAGTTAGATCGTGGTGATCATGGTGTGTATAGTTGTTAGATCGTGGTGATCATAGAAAGTAGAGTTAGATTGTTGTAATCGTGTTAGTGTCTAGGTGTAGTGAAGTAAAGTTGTGCGGTGAAGTAAAGTTGTGCGGTGAAGTGAAGTTGTGTCGTGAAGTGAAGTTGTGCGGTGAAGTAAAGTTGTGCGGTGAAGTAAAGTTGTGCGGTGAAGTGAAGTTGTGTCGTGAAGTGAAGTTGTGCGGTGAAGTGAAGTTGTGTCGTGAAGTGAGGTTGTGCGATTAGTATTTTAGTCCTCCAAATACATAAGTTGTGATAGATTGGTTCTATCTATGATTAGAACTCGACATTTGGCTTAGTGTCGGAAATCGGAGTAAGCTTAGTTGTGTATGGTTTTTCTCCGCCTAAAGGAAGCTTGTTGACTAGTGAAGTAACTCTCGAGTTGGGTACTCGGGGAGTGGAGTAGGGTAAAGAGGTGCTTCGTGACCGAACCACTATAAGTCGTCGCGTCCGGTTTGCACTTTCTTTTACTTTTTGCTTTACATCTTTATTTACCTTATCGCCTTACATTTATATTTGCATTAGATCTATATGTGTGTTGATTGTTGCTTATATTGTTTGGATGATGATTATGTCATGGATAGAAGTTAACATTATGATTGTGTTTATATTGCTATGACATGTTCTAGTGGATATAGATGTATTATTCACACTCATCATATTGCATTTAACTTGATGGATAATTTGATACAAAACGTTTTAAATTTTTAAATGGGAACGTATTCACCCCCCTCTACGATTTCCACAGCCTGATTTTGATCTATTTTCTAACCAAGAAGAATATTCGAAGGAAGAAGTTGCGGAAACAATGGCGGAAACCATGGAACAATACATGAGCAAAACTCGAGCCGACTATGGATCAGGAGTTGCTAGGCCTAAGATCGAGGACAAAGATACTTTTGAACTAAAAGTCTAATTTCTCAAGGAATTACGTACCAACACTTTCAGCGGTCGGATCATGAAGATGCGAATGAACATATTGAGAAAGTTCTTGAGATCGTGGATTTATTCCGCATCCCTAATATAACTATAGACCAAGTGATGCTTAGAGCCTTCCCTATGTCCTTAAATGGAGCCGCAAGTTGTTGGCTAAGAAACAAACCATCTGGTTCGATTACAACCTGGGAAGATCTGAAGACAAAGTTTCTAAGCAAATATTGCCCACCTGCTTGTACTGCAAAGAAAATGGAGGAGATCAACAACTTTCAGCAAGAACCGGACGAAAACATCTATCAAGCTTGGGAGCGATTTAAAGAACTCTTGATGAAGTGTCCTCAACACTATTTAACAGAGATGCAAGAGGTAGTCTTGCTCTATAATGGATTAGATGTTCCAACTAGACAAATTCTTGATTCAAGAGGAGCCATACCATCAAAGACTGCTGCTGATGCGAAAGTAGCCATCCAAGAAATGGCTAAATACTCTCAAAAATGGCACATACATCTAGGACCAGAAGTACTGAAACTTTTGACGGATTAGCAGCCATACAAGTACAACTCAACAATCTTGGAAGAGAAATCAAGAAAGTAAATGAAAATGTTTATGCTGCTCAAGTAGGATGTGAACAATGTAAAGGTCCCCACTACACCAAAGATTACCCACTCAAGGAAGAAGGGAAAACCCTCGAAGAAGCTTACTACACTTAATTTGGTGCACCTCAAGGAGGGGGATATAGAGCAACTGCTTCGAGATTCTACCAAAGGAACAATGCAAACCCTTCGTACCAAGAACGAAGGAAATCTATGGAAGAAACCCTAAGAAAATATATGGGGGAATCGGAAAAAAGAAATGAGAAGAACTCTAATTTGATCAAAGAGATCCGAGCTTCAACGGATGTTGCCATAAGGAACCAAGGAGCATCAATTAAAACTTTGAAGATCCAAATCGGGCAAATAAGCAAGGTACTATAGGAAAGAGGATTTAGATGTTTACCGAGCTACACTGAAACAAACCCGAGAGACCATCTCAAGTCGATCTCGACTACTGTTGAAGCTGATGCAAGCTCGATACGCCGTATTGGATCACACAAATACGTCGTATCCACTGGACAGAACAGTACACTAATATACGAGACAAGACAAACGACAATCTTGTTTCCATTTGGTTTGAATCATTGCTACTGTGAAGATAAGAAGGGATCATATGGACCATAATTTTTAGAAGCTTACTCATATGGAGCTTCACATATCGATAAATCCATACCCCAAAACGAGAAAGAACCAGGGAGTTTCACTATACCTTGCTATATTAATAATGTTTGCTTTAATAATGCCCTTGCTGACTTAGGAGCTAGCATAAGTGTTATGCCTCGCTCGACCTACCTTAACTTAGGTTTAGGCGAATTAGCTCACACTAACTTGACAGTCAAATTAGCAGATAGGACCGTGAAATATCCAAAAGGAATTGCTGAAAACGTGCTAGTAGGGATTGGTAAATTTGTTTTCCCTGTAGATTTTATAATTCTTGATATGCCCGAGGATATCAAAGTGCCCTTGATCCTCGAAAGACCATTTTTTTCTACCACCCATGCTAAGGTTGATGTTTTTAAAAGGAAGATTACTTTGAGGGTTGGGGAAGACAAAATAATTTTCAAAAGTGTTAAACCTGCTAGTAGTAAGAGGGTCTACATGTTAAGCTTAAGAGAAAGAATGGAACTTGATTTAGAAGCTAGGCTAAAGGGAGAGACTTTGATGTTGAATAGATCATTAGACCTTTCTTTGGAGATTACATAGAGCAAAACGATGTACCATTAGAGTTTAGGAGAGATCAAGTTAATGATTTAATACCCACCATTGAGGAATGTGAGGTAGTTAAGGAATTTAGAGCTAGGAATGATGCTAGAATGGTTAGCAAAATTTTTGGATATCCTAGTGATTGCGACCACGATAAAAAGATCTGTATTGATTGTGCCCACAACTTGAAGTTTTCTTGCATGATAGGTTTTGAATTTTTACACGCTAATTTTTTTTCTATCTTGTACGTAAATGTGTTGTGCAAAAAGTTTTATAATTCTATAAAGAAGGACAAATTGGAATACAAGGGAAACAATGTAGTTGGAGCCTTAATGAACATACTTATCTTTGTTGGAACTTTTTCTATCTTAAAAGATTTTGCAGTTTTAGAAGATATGTATGCTTATCATGATGAAGGAATGGTCGATGTTATTTTTGGCGAACCATTTTTGAGAGAAGTTAGAATTCATGCAAAACGGTTTGAAGGAATGATTACCATTTACAATGGTAATGAAGAAGTTACTTACCAAATGGTGCGGTCACATCCGAGGTTTAAACGCCATACTAATGAACAATGCAACAAGATCCCGCCATTACTAAAGGTGAGTGAAGAAGATAAGATGAATGGGATCTCGCACTCGTACCAAAAGCTCAAGAGTTTCTACAAGGGGGTCTTGAACTTAGGACCTGAATATGTCCGAGATGCGAAGATGGAAGAATGGATCACACGCTGGAACATAAGCATGCATGAGACCGAATAAAAAAGAAGGTGAAGAAAAACTCTAACTTAAAGACTTCGCT
>BQNB010054805.1:4390-22016 GCA_026074375.1 Tanacetum coccineum | reverse complement strand
CCTTCTTGTTTAGGAAGACAAACAACCTCCCAAGAGACTTTAGCTTTACCCTTACACAAACTACCTTGGCACCATAAAAAACCACGCATGAGCTGTTCAATGTCAAGAAGAACACGTGTAGGAATCATAAAAACCGAAGCCCAAAAAACATTCATAGACCCCATAACAGATTGGATTAGTTGAAGCCTCCCCGCAATAGATAAAGACTTGTTTTTCCAATCATTAACCCGATTCTGAACTTTCTTAACCAATTCCTTGCAATCTCTAAAAATCAATCTAGATGAAACCAAAGGGACACCAAGATACTTAACCGGAAGTCTTCCTTCTTCAAAAGGGAGGATATGAAGAATAGCTAACTTGGTGTGATTAAGAACGTTACAGAAATAGGTCGTACTCTTAGGCATACTTGGAGTTAAGCCCGAAGCATCCTTAAACTCATCTAACGCCTCATTAATAACCATAGCAGAACTAAAATCACCATGAGCAAATAGAAACAAATCATCCGCAAAACAAAGATTAATCAACTCTAATTTCGAACAAAAGTGATGATAAGTGAAATTATTAGACTCACGAACCCTATGATGAAGCATGAGCGTTAAAACCTCCATAATGAGCGTAAAAAGATAAGGAGAAAGAGGATCACCTTGACAAATACCCCTCTTCCCCTTAAAGTAACCATAAAGAGACCCATTGATGCAGATCGAGAAAGAGGTAGTGGAAACACACTCCATAATCCAAGAAACCATGCTGTTATGAAAGCCAAATCCAATAAGTATCACCTTCAGAAACTCCCAATCAACCGTATCATATGCTTTCTGGATATCCACTTTAAACGCACACCTAGGAACACCGCGATCCAAGTGATAGTTATGCATAATCTCCTGAGTGAGTAATATGTTGTCCGTAATACGCCGACCCGGAACAAAAGCAGATTGATTAGGGCTGACTAACCTTTTAAGGCACTCCTTAATGCGGTTAGCAATAATCTTGCTAATACACTTAAATAACACATTACAACATGAGATCGGACGATAATCATTAACACGAGCTGGAGAATGAACTTTAGGAATAAGAGCAATAATAGTGTGATTTAACTCTTTAAGCAGTCTCCCATTCGTGAAGAACTCACAAACAGCTCTAGTCACATCCGAACCAACAATATCCCAAGCACTTTTGAAGAAGGAAGCCGTATACCCATCCGGACCAGGAGACTTGTCATTACCCATCAAAAACATAGCCTCCTTAACCTCTTTATTGCTAACCGGACGAATCATATCAAGAGCTTCATTCGCACTTATTTTTTTGGGTAAAGGGGAATGATTACCCCGGTAAAATATATTAAACACCCAAATAACTGTTAAGTACACTAGAATGTGACTGACATGTCACATTAACCTCAAGCATTAGCTTGAACTTCCACTAACCGTATGACATACCATACGGAAACAGCCCTATTACAATAACAATGACTCCAATAGGGAAAAACCACTTACACGTACATAAGCAAACCATAAGAAACACTTAGGAAATTAAAATCCCTTCAGATAGCTTCCAAGCCTTCATAATATCACAAGCACTACGCGACTTCTTCAAACGACATGACATCAATTTAAGCCGCACCGTGTTCATAATACACTCAACCACCTGATTAACCGTTCTTTTCATATTCTTGAACAGCCGACCATTTCTCTCTTGCCATATGAAATAGGAAGTAGCCGCCACCACCAATTTAGCAATAACACTTTTAGAAGTCTTTCTTGCTGCAAATGGAATGATATCATCAATGATATCATAAATAGACGCGTTAGAACTTGCAAGACCAGCAACTCCTTGAACTTGATTCCAAACCTGTTGAGAAAAAGGACATTCAAAGAATATGTGGTCATGCGAATCCGGTTGATTTTCACAAATCGAACATGTCACAAGCGCATAGATCATATTATCCCAATGCCTCAATGTGTCTTGAGTCTTTAGCCGACGACGAATGACTAGCCAAAGATGAACAGCGTGCTTAGGAATACAACATGAAAACCAAACAGCATCATACCAACTAACCTTAGTACCACGAGCACGAATAGTGTTCCAAACAGTGTGTGCTGAAAACGAACACACTAAACCATCCTCATTTCCCCATTCCAACAGATCATGAGAATTAGGAACCAAAACAGGACTAACAATGGCATTTAAACTCGGATACTTACTTAACTAGCTTGTAGGCCAATCGAGGACACCATTAATAACCAAATCACATACCTTAGTCTCTTTGTTGAAACCCTCCCTAAAAATGTCTCTAGACGAAATCAAATCAGCCAAAGGACTTTGAATGCACCAACGATCAAACCAAACACTAGTAGTTAAACCGTTTCCAAGCTTTTTCCATATGAACTCCCAGATTAGAGGACGAAGCTTGAGAACATTCCTCCAACCCCAAGTCATGTTACCACGGTATGGGATATCCCAAAAACTTCTACCACGCAATTTATACACATGAATCCATCACCCAATGATCGACTCCTTACCTCACAAAAAGTTCCAAACTTAGTTGTCATGAGCGCCTTATTAAAATAATCCAGCCTACGAATTCCGAGACCCCCTTCATCCATAGGGAGACAAACAACATTCCATGCCACTTTAGCCTTGCCACCACCCAATTTACCTTGACACCAGAGGAAACCACGCATGATTTGCTCAATATCAAGTAAAATACGAGTAGAAGCATAAACCCCGGAAGCCCAAAAGGACGTGTAACGAGCCCAAAGAACAAACCTTAAACTATTGAAGCCTTCACAGCAATCGAAAGGGACTTGTTCTTCCAATCATCAACACGAATTTGCACCTTTTCCAGCAACTCTTTACAATCTCTAAATATCAATCTTGAAGAAACTAGCGGAACACCAAGATACTTAACCGGAAGACTACCCTCTTCAAATGGGAGAATCTGAAGAATAGCATGCTTGACATAATTGGTAACTCCACAAAAGTAGGCAGTACTCTTGGGAAGACTAGGAGTTAAGCCCGATACAAGCTTGAATTCATCCAAGGCTGCCATAATAACACTAGCCGAGCTGGTATCACCATAAGCAAACAAAAAAAGATCATCCGCAAAGCAAAGATTCACCAACTCCAATTTGGAACAGTAACGATGATAAGCAAAAACCTCGGACTCACGAACCCGTCTCCTAATAATTAGAGTCAAAATCTCCATAACAAGGGTAAACAAATAAGGCGAGAGAGGATCACATGACGAAACCCCTTTTTCCCCTTGAAATTTACCCATGTAAAGAACCATTGATACAAATTGAGAACGAGGTAGATGTAACACATTCCATGATCCAACCAATCATACGATCATGAAAACCAAATCCCATAAGACACGAAGAATTTTAGAAGAAAGAATCTTCAAAAATCCCAATCAACCGTATCATAAGCTTTCTGAATATCGACTTTAAAGCACAACGAGATGAACCACTGTTCAAATGATAAGTTTTTTAATTAATGCAGTAAACCTGAGTAAGTAGAATATTATCCGATATGCTTCTCCCCGGCACAAATGCAGACTAATTAGGACTGATTAAACCCTTTAAGTTGGATTTAATATGATTTGCAATAATCTTGCTAATGCATTTAAATAATACATTACAACAAGAAATAGGACGAAAGTTATTTACCCGAGTAAGAGCAGCAACCTTTGGGATTAAAGCAATAATAGTGTGATTGAGCTCCTTCAAAAGCTTGCCATTAATGAAGAATTCACGAACCGCAAGGATCACATCATTCCCCACAATATCCCAAGCTTCTTTAAAGAAAGCGGCTGTAAAACCATCAGGCCCAAGCGATTTCTCATTACCCATAGAAAACATGGATGTCCTTAATCTCACAACACTAACCATTCTGTCATAGTCAAAGCAACCATGCTCCCTCAACTTACGAGAAAACAAATTAGACATGTTTAGATTGGTCACATTACCTGGCTGCCCAAGGAACATTTCATAGTGGGAAACAAACGCATCAGGAACCTTGTCATTCTCAAATAACAGCCCCTCATTATTAGTAACAACATCAATACGGTTTCTACTCATACGACTCTTAACCGCCTTATGAAAATAAGCCGAATTAGCATCACCTTCCTTAAGCCAATTAATCTTTGCTTTTTGTCTCAAGAACCGCTCTTCCAATAACACAGCCTCATTAAACGCTTAGACTGAAACCACCTCCTCCTCACGAAGAATATCATTAAAAGGATATAAGTCCAGGTCCCTTTGCACCCTATCAAGCTCATGACGAATATTTTTTACGTTCTCATGAATGTTACCTATATTAAAAAGCAATTTACGAAACTGCTTCTTTAATCGTCTAAGCTTTTGAACAACTTTATACATATGAAACCCGCTCACAGGCGTGTTCCAACAATTCGACACCACCTCCTTAAACCTAGCATTAGAAACCAGAATGTTAGAAAATTTAAACGGCCTTGGTTTCTTCATGATGGTCCAAGGAATCTTAAGGACAGCAGGAGCATGGTCCGACATACGGTATGGCTGGAAAATAGCATGAGCTCCTTGACACATATCAATGAACTCAATATTAGCTAACACGCGATCAAGCTTCTTTAGAACCCCTTCATTTCCTTTCGGTTTCTGATTCCAAGTAAACTTGAGACCTGATTGTTGAAGATCCGAAACTTCAATCTCATCAACACATTGTTTGAACTCCCTCATTGCAATATCAATAGAAGAAGATCCAGCAGCCATATCATCAAGAAATAAAGCTGCATTGAAATCGCCTAATAAACACCATGGACATTGTTTAACAAGCTGCTTATGCATCACCAAATTACTCCAAAGACGACGCCTATGAGTATACCTGTTATGAGCATAAACAAAAGAACAAAAAATTTCCTTCTTTTCCATTTTTAACCATAATCGCGTGTGAATAACCTGGTCATCAGAATGAATAACCAAGATATCGATCTCGTTACGGTTCCACCCCAACAGAATTCGAGAGCCTGCACGAAATGCTATTTGAGGTCCAATCCCAACTATTAAAAACACGAGCACATAACTTGTCCAAGTTTGAATCACGAACATGTGACTCAAGGATAGCACAAACCGAAAGTTGATTTTCAAAGATAACTTGTTTAACTTCTCTTTGTTTCGGGGAGAAGTTCAAACCCTGAATATTCCAAGAAGCTATGCTACACATTAAGAACTAAATCAACGGGAGTGCTTGCCCCCTTCGTGTTCATGCGATCATATCCTTGCTGTTCTTCCATCGTAATCTCCTTATCAATATCCTCGCTATCACTCTCATTAATAATACTAATACTATTCTGCCCCGAATCATTCGTTACCATCTCATCCTCATTTAAAGCATCAAACGAGTTTTTTAACTTCACCACACTCTCCTTAGGAACATTCAAATCAACAAGATTAATAGGAGCATCCGAAGATACTTTAGAAGAGCTAGGCTGATTGGTATCACTTGTAGTGTTGGAACTAGCTTTTTTAGGCCTATAAACAAATGAGGATTTAGGCTTGTTGAACTTAATCCCCTCAATCTGCCTATTGTGAGGATTTTCAATCGATTTCCCTTTTTTCTTCTTATTAGTAACAATCACAAAACCATCATCGTTTTCCTTTGCAGCTTGTTCATGCTCACTAACCTTTGAAACCTTCGCAACTATCTTTTTGGGACAATTAACACCATCATGCCCAAAACAATGACAATCAAGACACAAAGGCAGTTTTTCCAATTCGTATTTCGACTTAAATAAAGTAACATATGTGTGTCCATTCATCCTCAAGAGGAACTGCCAATATCACTTCTTTTTTGAGATCCTTCTCAGCAGAAACCTCAATGAGAGCACGAGCAAAGCCAAGGGTTGACACACATATCACTAGTGAACGCATCCAAAGTGATAGGCGTACCAATCTGCGTAGCAATAATGCTAAGCCCATCTTCGGAATAAGCAACAACTGGGACTCTATGTAATTGAAACCCAAACAAGGAACCCTAGTCACCCTCTGCCTTATTTAATTAGTTAAAGGCTAGGAGACCATTTGGTCAATATGATTGGTGTACCTCGAATCATCCATGGCCCTTGTTCAATCACTTTTTCCACACCCGAACTAGAAGCAAATTTGAAAAAATGGAACCCATCATCATCACGAATAACATTCTGAAAACCAAACTTGCCCTAAGTATTCACCACATAAATATTTACTAACGTAAATGCCACCTTCTTTCCAACAAAAAAACCAACCAAGGTATTATCAAACTTGTGTGTAATAGCATCCACCGCTGCCATAGGTAAAACACAATCTGATGCAGCCACCTGTTTAGAGTTATGCAATGATCGAAAGTTGATTTTCTTTTTTACCTTCTGATCCGAGTTAATCATAGACGCATAAGATACCATCTCCATAGGCTTAGCACGATTAGGCTCTTGCTGATCATGGGCATTCGAAGATTCATGCACATCAACAGCCTTCCACGTATGATCCTCCATACCCTCATTGTCACTAGACATTCCATGTTGCACTTTAGAAACCCTAACAGCTTGTCACACAGAAGCTAAGGGTTCCCCATCCTTAACCAAGAAATTTTCCCGTCAATGTTACGCACCATAAAGAAAAACCGCCTTTTTTTTTTTTTTTATTAAACAACTCTTCATTGTAGTCGTTCCCTTGTCATTCTTTTCCATCTCTTCATTAGCAGCAACATGTATTTTCCGTGAACCAACAGAAGCTTGTGACAAATTTGTAGGTCTTTCATCCATTGACATTACCCTAGTAATTTCCCCTTCATCATCTCCAGTAGTCGCAGATTTATTATGAGCAAAACCCGATACAGAATCTTTGGAACTTTTCATTTTTGCTCGTAACTCTTCAATGTCAACTCTAGCAGCAGACCCCTCTCTCAAACCCTTTTACCTAAATCCTCCATTCCCAAAAAACAAAAACAACCAACCAAAACTAGTGCTGCGACATACTTAAAAAAACTCCTATCACAAATACTCAAACCCAAGATAAAATTTAGTAAAGGGAATATAAAGTACTTTCCAACAGCTAAAGACAAATAAAAGGGACCACAACAAAAGAGAAACGAAACCCAACCCCTAGAAAAACCCAATCTAATAATAAAAGATAATGCAACCAAAGGATAGGAAGCACTAACGAGATTATTGAATGAATTGAAGGATGATGAAATCCACAACCCAATAATAAAAATGAAAATGGAAAGCGACCAATGGAGAAAGCACTAGCAATAAATTAAGAGAGTGACTGATGTGATAAATAAGATAACTAACGAACAGATTTGAGGGTAGCCCAATTCATCAGGAGACTTGTCATTACCCATCGAAAACATAGCCTCCTTAACCTCTTTGCTGCTAACCGGACGAATCATATCAAGAGCTTCATTCACACTTAAACACATAGAAAACAGATTATCAACATTAAAACCTTGAGTCGATCCTGGGTGACCAAGAAAAATTTCATAATGATTAATGAAAGCCTTAGCCACATCATCATTATGAAAAACAGCACCCGTAGCATCCGTAATCACATCAATCCGACTACGACTAATACGGCTCTTAACCGCCTTATGGAAGTAAGCTGAATTGGAATCACCATCTTTAAGCCATTCTATTTTAGCTTTTTGCTTCAAGAACTTTTCTTCAATAATAAGCGCTTCATTAAAAGCAAGAACAGCTCCAGCTTCATCTTCTCTTAACCTCACATTGCTAGGGTCCATATCTAAGGTAGTTTGCAACCGATCAAGCTCGGCACGAAGTCTAATGACATTATCATAAAGATTACCTTTCTTGTACATAAGCTTCCTAATCGGCTTTTTAAGACACTTCAGCTTCTTAACCACCTGAAACATATGAAAACCATAAATACGTCTTGTCCATTCATCCCTTACCACGTCCATAAACCTAGCATTAAGAGTAAGCACCTTAAAAAACTTAAATGGCCTCGGTTTGGCTATCACAAGCGTAGGAATAGAAAGAACAGATGGAGAATGATTCGAGATCCGGTATGGCTAAAATATAGCATGAGCTCCCACAAATGCATCATTGAACTCAAGATTAGCCATAACCCAGTCCAATTTTTTAAGAATCCCATCCGTGCCCTTAGGCTTCTGATTCCATGTGAATTGCAACCCCGTACTTTGAACATCCATCACTTCAATATGCTCAACACACTCATTAAATTCACGCATAGCAATATCAAACCCTGACGAGCCCATGGAAGTATCCCCAACAAAAAGAGAAGCATTGAAATCACCTAGGAGACACCAAGGTCTGTTGCGAACATAATTCTTATGTAAACAAAGACCATTCCACATCGAACGCCTATGAATATACCTGTTGTGAGCATAAACAAAGGAACAAAACAATTCCTTCCTCTCGGCTTTAATCCAGATGCGAGTATGAACAACTTAGGCGTCTTGATGTATAACCGTAACATCAACATCGTTATGATTCCAGCCAACAATAATGCGAGTTCCTTTATTACATGTCATAGTATTAGACACCCAATCCCAATGGCTAAACACAAACTTACACATTCTGTCTAAATTGTGATCAGACACATGAGATTCAAGAATAGCACAAACCGACAACTTATTTTCAAAAATCACTTGACGAACCTCCTATTGTTTAGGGGAAAGGTTCATTCCCCTAATATTCTAAGACGCTACATTAATCATGAGGAAACATCGTCTAAAGGAGTGCTTGCCCCCTGATCATTCACCGTTTTTAAGCTATGAACTATTTTCTTAGGAATCATGATATATTCATCAACTTCTTCGCTGTCACTATCATTAATAATGTTAAGATCAGCCTTAAGACTTGTTCCATCATTATCTTCCCAAGTACTAGCATTCTCCTCCGATAGTTCACTAACCGAATTAGCCATATTCACACAAGTTACCATGTTCCTGGTCTTCAAACCCTCACCACAAGACATGTCCACACTAGGCATACTCGGCTCCTTTACAATATGAGCTTTATTTTTAGATGACTCTCCATTCCCAACACATCTATATTGCAGGTTAAGAGGCGGCTTGGACAGCCGTACCCCTTCTACTTGTCTCTTTGCAGCTTGTTTCGACTTAACCTTCTTCTTTCTTTTCACCTCAGTAAAGCCATCATCCACAACCTGATTCGGAGGATCTACTTTAGGCAACTTAGGGCACTTCTCATCAACATGATCAAACACCTTACAAGTAGCACACCTAGGAGGCGTCCACTCATATTCAATGTCAATAGTAACAAAAGTATGCCCAACTTTATTGCTTAAAGGAATAGCAATAACCATGGACTTTTGAAGCTCCGTTTTAGCCGAGATTTCTATAAGAGCTCTTGCATAAGTGCTCCTACCCCAAGAATTCAAGCACATGTTGCTCGTATATGAATCCAACATTATTGGTTTGCCAATTTGTGTGGTAATTAGACTAAGACCAATCTCCGAATATGCCACTATAGGAACATGGTGTATTTTTACCCAAACATGAGCACACTTGATCTCGTCCTTCTTAAGAATAGTATTCGGTGTCCACTCATTCAAAATCAGGGGCACTAAACGGATCAACCAAGGACCATTCTCCATCACACTCTCCATTCCCTCATGAGTATTGAATTGAATCAGAAAGAATTCCTCATGCATTTGAATACGTTTCAATCCATACTTGGCCCAAGCATTCTTCACATAGTTTTCCACTAATGGGAAAGATAACCTGTTGCCAATGAAGTATCCATAAAGGGTATTGGTGAAACGAGCATTAACAGCCTCAACGACTGCAAAAGGAAGAGCAACAGCAGCACCATTAACTCTTTCAACACTACGCATCTCCTTTATCTTGACAATCTTCTTCAAAGGCCTCTCATTCAAAACTGATGCAAACGAACTCTTCTTAGTAGGCTGATTAGAAACATTCTGCATAGAACATTCGATTCCTTAGGAACATTATTGTCTTTTAATGGTTCTTGATACGTCGTATATCGCCTTGTTAAAATTTTACCATCAATATTCATCACGTTAGAAGCAATATCATTAGCCTTAACAGATTTAAGCAACGTCGCATCATCACCTAATGACTTATCATTAGTCGCATCTATCTCTTAGCAAAAAAACCAAATCGCAGCAAACACACCAAAAACCCTAAAAGAAAAACGAAACCCTAAATAAGGGAATTGTTACCCAATAGGATCGCAATTATCAGCTTCCACTACAGCGATAAGCAATTAAATAATAATAATAACCGACCAAGAGAAGAATCAACTTAAAAAACGATACAATGAAACCCTAAGAAGATTAACAGGATAAAGAGTACGTCGAATTAATTAAGGATCAAATTAAATATGGAAATCAAAAGATGAAGAACACACTTCATTCATACTAATACAGATGAATGGATATTGACAAGTCTTGGGTAAACGAAAAATCGAACCTAAAACTACCAACTCGTCGAACTAAAACACATGATAAATAAGGTATAGAATCAAAGAAATTACCATAATAATCGAACGTTATTCAATGAATGGTGATCAAACAAGCCAAGTAAATCGATCATAATGAAGGGTTATGCAGATCGCCATGTTTTTGAGAGAGAAAAGGTTTTGGTTTTTACTAGGTGGAATTTGCTTAAGTAACACTTTAACAAACCATCTTTGTAATGTGTGGGAGTTGCTGCGTGTAACGGTTTATGCCAAATGAATGAACTTACTTAAGGAAGTTATGAATTGTTAGGATTGAAAAAGTGTCGATTATGATACTTTAGTGGTTTATTTAATTTAGTAATGTATAGTCTTTATTTTATATGTAATAGTTAGTCATGTATATGTAAGCTTAAGTGAAAAATAACTTACATTCCAAAGATTAGGGACTAGATTGCAACTAGTAAGAAATAAGAAAGGGTGATTAGCACTCTATAAATACCTCCTTCTACTAGAGAATGAGGTTAAGACTTGCAATCACTTCTCATCCCTATTTCTCTTTTCCTCTTTTATAAAATTGAAAATTAGCGAAAACTTGTCTTCCTCTCTTATTCTCTCAAGCTTAACTGAATTCTATAATGTGATTCAATATCAATAATACCTGACAAGTGGTATCATATGCCATTAGAGATTTAAAAGTGATCTACTTTGTGTTTTTGGTTTGATTTCCAAGATGACGTGATCAATTTCGTGTATTTGTTGAATTTTCGATATCAAATCTCACCTTCTACTCATTTTTGACACATTATATGATGAAGACGTGAGAAGATTTTGGCTATTAGATAGATTTCGATAGTCATTTTGAGTGTATTGTCTTGTGTTTGATCGAGTTGTAATAGATAGACACCTTTTTTGGTTTTATCGAAACTAGTGTGATAGGACTTTTATCACTTTTCGATAGTCTTTTCTTGTGTATTCGTTGTTTATCGAGTTGTAATAGCTTAGTAATTCATCTTTGCTTTCATCGAATTTGATATTACTATATGATTATCAGTTTCGGTTTCATCGAATTTGATAAGATTGGCATTTTACACAATTTTGGTTTCATCAGAATTGTGTAGTAGAAGATATTTCATTTTCGATAAGTATTCAAAAGTTTTTAAGAGTTGAAATTTTTCACATTTTTCGGTTTTATCGAACTTGTGATTCACTTTCAATTCAAAATTAGCAAAACTCACAATTTTAGTTTAATCGACTTTGTGGAAGCTCTTTTTCGATACAACACTTAATCGGATCTAATGCATCAAAATTGTTATCTATACGGTTTTAACGTATTGTTGATACAATTTTTCGATGGAGAGGTTATAGAAAAAGTAGCTATTTTTATCGAAAATCAGAGTAACAACTAGTGTGTTATAGAATTTGTTTTTAAGTATTGTCCGAGATCCATTTTGATCGAGAAAGTACTGATCGAGATCTTCTTTGTGCTAACTGATACCGGATACTACTGGATTTGATTATTTTTTGATAGTCAACACACTTGTTATCGAAATTCATTTTTTTGATCCTTAAACACGCTCCTTGTCGAAATTTGCTCAGAATTGATTTTCCCTACAAGCTCCATATTGAAATTGTGAAATTCAAGACTCTAACCGCTTTTTATCGAAATTGCTATTTTTTGATAACGTTTTAATTTCGACAATCTTTAATTTCGATACAGAATAGTGGATTTTGTCTTTGAATCGTGGAATTTCGATACTTAGAGTTTGGAATTATTGGTATTCAAGTTCGTTGACAATTTCGACATACTCTCATTTTCGATACTTTGGAAACTAATTTTGAATGAACACGATAAGGCATAATCACAAACACCGTTGTTATTAACAGTGGTTAATTCATTTCAAAGTCATAAGTAGAACTCTTTTTCGTCTACAAAGATCCATTTATTGAGTCACAAAACATGTCAACTTCAATTGCACATCAACAATCGCTTGCCGATGTCGGATCTGAGACTCGTCCTCCATTGCTTAAAAGAGTAAGTTACATACCATGTGCAAGTCGATTCTGAAGTTATCTTAACCGAAATAGGGAGACACAAAAGTTTCTTAATCATTCCATTGATGTTGGTCCATATGAGCTTAAAATGATTCAACCCGATAAAACTTAAGATCCAAGACGTAAAACTGAAGAGGTTCTTATGGGTGATGCTTTGAAACAATATGAGGCTGATATCAAAGCGATGAATTTGATTCTTATCTCCATACCAAATGATATCTACAATTCTGTCGATTCATGTCAAACTACAAAAGAAATGTGGCTTAGGGTCGAACGCCTAATGCAGGGAATTGCCTTATCTATGGTTGATAGGGAAACACAGTTTAATAATGAGTTTGATCAATTGACTGCTGAACCTGGAGACTCACTTGTGTCAGTCTATAATCGTTTTGCACAGCTGATGAATGATTTAAAACGTAACAAAAATGAACTTCCCACTACACCATCAACACTAAATTCCTGAACTGCCTCCAACCTAAATGGATCAAGTATGTCACCAGTGTTCGTTTGGCGAAGGATTTAATAAGAGACCCATATGATGTGTTGTTTGATTATCTTCAACAATACAAGAAACTTGTCATTGCTTCTAGAGCGAAAAAGTTGGAAAAGACTCATGATCCTCTTGCATTAGTTGCACACACAAGTTCTTCTTCTCGATCTCCATCAGCTTATTATGTCACACATCCTTATTATGTGGTAGATTATGATGATTACTACCAAAGAGATACATTTCCAAATGATCCAAAAGACTCTCTCACTTCTGCAAGCTGACAGAGTCAATATTCAAAGCAAAAATGTTGGAAATGATGGTCGAATTTCAAGACGCTCGTATAATGTTCAAGAAGAATCTGCTGAGGGTAGCAATGTTTAGAAAGAGACGGGAAATGTACAAAGAAATCTTAGAACTTCTTTTACTAGAACCGTTACAAATGTTCAGTGCTACAATTGCAGTGAGAAAGGTCACTATGCTTGTAATTGTCTAAAGCCAAGAGTTCGGGGTTCTAAGTACTTCATGGAACAAATTTTGCTAGCAAAGAAGGACGAAGTAGTGGTTATTCTTTCCAATGAACATAATGATTTTCTCATTGTTGATGTTGCTCAAATGGAAGAAATTGAGAAAATGAGTGCGAACATATGCATGATGTCCAATTCAACCAGCAAACATTGATTTTAATGAAGGGCCAATCTATGATTCTGCATTCACTAGTGAGGTACAAACACCATCCACAAGCTACATGAATCCATTATTCACAAACAATAATCATGAACAAACATATCATGAGCAACCTAAAATCATTAACTATACAATTGGTGATGATCAAATTAATAGTGATATTATATTTGATGATCCAAATGTAGAAGTTAATAATGGCAGTGTTAAACATGATAAACATGCTCATGATTTATATGAACTAGAACAATTAGCCAGAAATGCTTACAAAGAAGCTCAGAAGCAACAAAATAATTGCTCACAAAGTTAAACAACAAAATGTTGCGTTAACTAAACAGCGTGAGCAATATAAGAAAAGGGTTCGGGTTTTTGAAACAAACAAAGCAACCAAAATCAATTTTCATAAAGAATTCATCGAGGCTGATCACAAAGCAAAATGTTTTGAAACTAAACTTCAAAATCAATTTATTCGAGATAGGGATAAGATTAGAGCTTTAGAAAAAGAAAGAGATGATTTGTAACTGAATGTTTCAGAACAAAGAAAACATGTTTTAGAACTATAAAATACACAAATTGTTTTGAAGCATAAAATGAATGCAAACGAAGATAAGTATCTCGATGATGTTTTGAATTTAGAAGATAAGCTGAAAAAGAATGAAAATGTGGTAATAAAAATGAGTCAATCTGTACAAGCATTGTTTATGCTTGGACCAAAACCTTTGTCGTTTTATGACCTAAAATTGAAACATGGTTTGGGGTACGAAAATCCTTATATGCTCAAGAAAGCAATTGCTCAGAATCTAAAGTTGTATGATGCTTCATGTCTTTATAGTTCTAAAGTGCATGTGAATGTTCGTGATACTAAGGAAATACTTGAGGATGCATCTAAGAGTCAAATCAAAATGGAAAATAGATTAAAAGATCCAATTTCTATTGAGAAAAAACAAACTTTCGTACAATTGATTATAAGAAATTAAACACTCTTTACGAAACTTTTGTTCCACAAGTAGAACTATATGCTGAACACAAATATTTTTCATCGGTTTCTATGATTTTTGAAACTCCTTCAAATATAAGTTCATCAAGTTCACCTCCTGCAACAAAGCCAAGTTCAAATAAATTGATGAAACATTCTCACAAGATGGAAAATGAATTTAAAAAGTTGTTCACTCTTTTGGACATTAACTCTACTCCAAAAAGTATTTTCTTTACAAGTGAGAGGATACACTTTTAAATGAATTTTGTTGCAAATAGGTGAAACTAATTCTTAATGACTTGCATTCATTTTTCAAAATTCTTCAAAAATAGTTTCCAGGTTTTTGAGTCAATGGAAAGTGATCTTGATGCAACATGGAAACAGAATAATTTTTTAAACGATCAACTCTTGGAAGCAACACTCAAACATGATGTTGAAAAATGTGTGTTGATGTGTAATGATTATATGAATGATGATTTAACTGCTGAAATTAAGAAAGTTAAGAGGGAATTCAAAGATGTACAAGAGTGTATGCACACACGCATCAAGATTCTTGAATATGATGTTCAAAGATGTCAAAAACAGAGTCTTGATTTGAATTACAGCTGCAACAAGAGAAAGAAAAAAGAAAATGTGAATTTTCTTTAAAAAACATGTGTGAAACCTCTTTGATATAAAAAAAATAGAGAAACTTGAGAATGAGAACGTGTCTTTGGAATTTCAAGTACAATCTTTGATTAAGGAACGTGAAAATATCAAATTGGAATACAAAAATCTTTTTGATTCAATCAAAAAGACACGGACTCAATCTCAAAAGAAGATTAACTAATTAATTGAGAATGTTAATCAAAAGACATATGCATATGGGGATGTAAGGGCACAAAATCGAGATCTTTTGATAACAATCTCTGACTTGAAAGCCAAATTAAAAAATGTTAAAAAGGTAAGTCTGTATACTAAGTTTGACAAACCTTTAGTTTCCAGTAAACTTCTTTGTGTTACACTGATTAATAAACAAATTCTTTAAAAGAAATTATTTATTTCAAAAACTGAAGAGAAACATGTTTTGACAAAAACAGTCACTTTACAGACTTCACCTACCAAAAACAAACATGTTGATAAAAACACCAATGTCATAGCACCGGGGATGTACAAGGTTAATACTACACATAAACAAGAAATGTGTACACAAAAAGCTAAGAATGTTTTAACTTCCATAGGATAGAAAGATGTTACTAGTGTTATAAGACCATTGAATAGAAGCTCATCGTCTAATAAAAGTGTCTTGTCAAACACTAAGACTCAATCAGAAGATGTAGAAGTTAATGTTGGGACAAATAAAAAGACAAATGTTGCGTCTAAGAAGAATGTTGTTCAAAACAAAAAGATTGTAACAAATATTGATGTTATAAACGCTCCTAAAGCGAAGGATGTATTATGTGTTTCTTGTGATAAAAATGTGCTTACCTCATGTCATGATAAATGTCTTGCAAAGTATAAGTTAACTGAGAAATCAAATGTTTGAAGAGACCCATAACTAGAACTGTGAAATCTAAATCTTTAGACACTACTCCCGTGGTAACAAAAACTAGGTTTGTCGTAGTTACTCTTTTAAGTGCAAAAAATAAGGACTCTAGTGTTTTTAGATCAACTTCACTATTTACGCAAGCACTCTCACTTAGCAAATACATGAAAATAAAAATAAACACGAGTAGGAAGTGGCAAAAATGGTATGAAACACAACCAAATGTTGGTTGGTCCCCTAAGAGATTAACTGTTAATGCAAAACCGAGTGTTGTTAAAAGTAGAGACCATGGTGTATGTTACTCTAACACATCATTTCCCATTAGAAAATGGGTAGCCAAACCGTGCACTGTTCCATCTGTGTTTTCTTCATGTGATGCAGGTGATCTAAATCATTCTATAGATTGTTGATAGTGGCTGTTCAAAGCACATGACTTGGGATCTTAAACTGCTAAAAAATTTCGTTGAGAAATTCATGGGCACAGTCCGCTTTGGAAACGATCACTTTGCAGCAATCACATGATATGGCGATTATGTACATGGCAATATCACTATCTGTCATGTATATTTTGTTGAAGGTCTTGGACACAACCTCTTTAGTGTAGGGCAATTCTGCGACGGTGATTTAGAAGTTGCTTTTCGATCTAAGACATGCTATGTTCGTAATCTGGAAGGCGATGATCTTTTGACAGGTGCTCATGATTCAAATTTGTAAACAATCTCCATTTCAGATATGGCAGCTTCTTCTCCTGTTTGTCTGATGTCCAAAGCCACTTAAACAAAGTCATGCTAATGGCACCGAAGGCTCTCGCACTTGAACTTTGGTACTATCAATGAACTCACCAAACAAGACTTGGTTGATGAACTTTCGAAGTTTAAGTATGACAAAGATCATCTCTGTTCTGCATGTGAGCGAGGAAAGAGCAAAAAAGCTACTCATCCACATAAATTGGTTCCAAGTACTTATTCCAAGCTGGAATGGATCCATATGGATCTATGTGGACCAATAAGGGTAGAGAGTATCAACGGCAAGAAGTATATTTTGGTGATTGTTGATGATTATTCTCGCTATACTTCAAAATATGAAATCGTACTCTTGTGGAGGCTGCTCGAACAATGCTTATCTTTTCCAAATCACCAAAAATTCTTTTGGCCGAAGCTATCTCCACCGCTTGCTTCACTTAAAACCGTTCATTGATTCATACAAGGTACAACAAGACTCCGTATGAACTTCTTCGAGGAAGAAAACCAAATGTGGAGTACTTTTATGTGTTCAGATCACTTTGTTATCCAACTAATAATCGAGAAGACCTTGGTAAAATGAAACTAAAAGCAGACATTGGTATCTTTATCAGCTATTCGGAATCATCCAGAGGGTTTCGAATCTATAACCGCAGAACCAGAAAGATTATAGAAACCATCCATGTTAAGTTTGATGAACTCACGACTATGGCTT
>BQNB010054804.1:15131-39393 GCA_026074375.1 Tanacetum coccineum | reverse complement strand
AAAGGAAAATGACTCAATGGAGAAACTGACCAGGCAGTACTTGAAAGAAGTGGTGTCGAGACATGGAGTGCCTGTTTCGACCATCTTTGACCACGATGGCAGGTTCGTATCCCAATTATGGCAATCTCTCTAAGAAGCTTTTGGAACTCAATTAGATATGAGTACGGCGTATCACCCCGAAACAGATGGTCAAAGTGAGAGGACTATCCAAACATTGGAAGACATGCTCCGAGCATGTGTGATAGATTTTGGGAAGGGATGGGACAAACATCTACCCTTAATAGAATTCTCCTACAATAACAACTATCATACAAGTATTAAGGCTGCACCTTTTGAGGCGTTGTATGGTCGCAAATGCCGGTCACCTATCTGTTGGGCTGAGGTGGGAGACGCTCAGCTTACTGGACCAGAAATTGTTCGTGAGACAACAGAGAAGATTATCCAAATCAAGCATCGTCTACAAGCTTCACGTGATCGACAAAAGTGCTACGCTGATAAGAGACGTAAGCCATTAGAGTTTCAGGTTGGGGATAAGGTTATGTTGAAAGTATCGCCCTGGAAAGGTGTAATACGTTTCGGCAAACGGGGAAAGCTGAACCCTCGTTATATTGGACCTTTTAAAATTCTCGCCAAGGTGGGAACGGTTGCATATCGACTAGAATTACCAGAGAAACTAAGCCGTGTTCATAGTACCTTTCACGTCTCGAACCTTAAGAAGTGCTTATCCGATGAACCGCTCGCGATTCCATTGGACGAAATCCACATTGATGAAAAGCTCAATTTCATTGAAGAACCGGTTGAGATTATGGACCGCGAAGTCAAGCGTTTGAAGCAAAGTCGCATTCCAATCGTGAAGGTCCGTTGGAATTCTAAAAGAGGTCCCGAGTATACCTGGGAACGCGAAGACCAAATGCAGAAGAAGTACCCTCATCTGTTCGCTAACCCTGTATCCGCATCTCAAGCTACGTCCTAAGCTTTGAGGACAAAGCTCTTCTAATGGGGAAAGGATGTCACACCCCATAAATTCCCGGTTAGTATTCCGACCCATTCCAGTCATCTACTTTAAATTTTAACGGATACATTTAAATCTGACAATTTAACCGATAACGTAAAAACTAAAAAACGTCGTCGGACGCGTTCCGACATCGATTATAAATTAATTTAGGCTTAATATAAGATATTTTAGCTTTCCTGAGTGTTTCGTGATTTTTAATCACTTCCGATATTAATTTTAGGGTTTTATCTCTTAAATTGCGTTTTTCGCGTTTTTGACCAAACGGAACCCCGAAAACTCGAAATCTTTTCGTGTAAACTCAAGTTATCGTTTTTCTCGTGTCATACTACTAAAAATTTCGTTCACCTCTTTTCCCTAGCCAAATGTGGCGCCTAAACCACAACAACAAGTATACTTGGACTCAAAATAAAAGAAATGGCATCTTATTTTGGGAATCCCACCCATGTGTGCATGGAAGATAAGAAAATGACTTATGAATGAGTCATTCTCATGCACATATCACTAGTATTGATCCTCATGTGTTTACTTACACATTCTTACAACTTTGACTAGCAAATTTTAAACCATGATCATATCACTTGAACCTTGCTAGAAAAATTTGAGCCCATGGCCCTTGTGGCTTATTGTTCGGCCAAACCAAGAATCCTTGTTTTATTAAAAGAAATAAAATATTATTTGGTCATCTTTTATAAAAGTATAGATGTACATCATTGTTTTATAAAGCTTTGTGAGATGAGAGTGTATATGAGAGTTGCAACAATAGATCTAGGGTATGAGGTTGGATTGGAAGGTGGTTATGTTGGTTGGTTATTGGCGAATAAAGATTTGGACTAGATTAGGCACTAATATGCGAGTTGGGTTGATTTTTGTGGCATTTTCAATAAAAATAGCTTGCTGTCCCAAATTAGTTTTGTGGTTTTGAGCTACCTAAAAATGTTTTCATTAGGCGTAAAAGTAGTTTTTGAAGAGCTCGTTTCGAGTAGATAGTTTTACTCATATGACACTTAAAAATCGGACTTGAAACGGCCAAGTTATAGCCAAATGAAACTTGAAACATTTTTCGGCAACATAAATGAATAGTGTGCTGTTTGGAATAGTAAAATGGGTTTTCGGACACTTTCGGACGTTTTTGGACTTCTTAAACACTAGCGAAACACATAGAAATCTTAGGATATTAATAAGGGACAATAAAAATGTAGTAAGTATACTTAAGTGATGTTTAGAATAATAAAAACGTAGGATTCTAAAAATGGCATAAATAGGTATAAATTAGTAAAGCGAACTTATTAGTTAGGTGTTTAGGACGAGATAGAGCATTTAGAAAATATGAAAATGTCGATTTATAGGGGACGGTATTAACGTCCCGAAACTAAAAACTTTCCTAAAACAGAAACTTTCTAAAAATAGTGATTTTTGGACAAACGCCAAGACTTTATGAAAAACTTTGAAATTTTATTTAATCATACTTTATTAAATAAATTAAAGCACAAGCACACATGGATATCTTTTATCTTCTAATCCTTTCATACGAGTTTAGTGTATTGTTCATTCTCCTAAGACGCTTCATTTTTCTATGTCGCGTGTAGGATCCCTTGGTTTATTTCATCTTCGTTGATTTACGATTCACTGATTGTTTAAGGTGAGTTTATAGCCCTACGTTTTTACCGATTTTCAAATGATTTATACTTTGGGGTGAGAAACATTGTTTGCTTTTAAATTGGACACAAGTTCTTTACGCAAATTTTACATGTTTATGTGTTGCCTAAGTTGCTTACAAACCTACTACTGCCCGAATTATCATGAACTGTTAATTTCTCGACCAGAGGACCGGTTGAGGGAGCGCGAGTGAGTAAATAGATCTATTGGGACTAATTATCCCTATCCCCTTTGGTTCCACTTAACGAAGAACAAACGGGTATATGTCTTGTTGATTGTGCATTATGGTGGTCTTTGGTTTGGGACACCGTTTAAGGGCAGGAATACTATGTGACAGGATGTAGCATGCCCTGTTGATTATTAGCTTCGGTGTCATGAGCTTAGCGCAACAGTAAATACTTTTTATGTGATGCTGTATTCGTTATAGTAGTCACATACGTTTTGAAATCTTGTGGTCCACTCTTGTAATAACTTAAACCTATGAATTCACCAACATTATGTTGACGTCTTAAACATGTTTTCTCAGGTGCTTAGCTTGGATTGATTCTTGATGCTATGTGGAGTCTATGTGCTATGTGACTTCGCCAACTTCAAGACTTATTTACTCGTTGTAATTATTAAAACTTTGTTATGCTTCAGCTACTTTTAACTTAATTATTATGGGCTGTAAAACTTAAATTTATTTTATTTTATGCAACGAGTAAACTTTTTCAAACGCCCATGATTAGTGGTCGTTCTTGCTTTATTGTTTCTTTGATAAATCTAAGCCACTTCCGATACTTACTTAGGTATCACAGCTAGATCTCCTATATCTTCATCATTTGTTGTGGTTAGTGATTTATCCTTTGCTAAGGTGAGTTCATAGTAGTCCCACATTTTTACTGATATACAAATGTCTATAATCCATGGGGTGAGAAACATTGTTTGATTTTAAATGGGAAAACAAGTTCTTTAGTTGGAATTTTACATTTTGTTTAGGTGTTGCCTAAGTTGCTATACCAAACTTACTTCTTGACTAATTATTCATGAATGTTAGTTTCTCGACGGAGGGACCCGGTTGAGGAGCGGGAAGTGAGTTAGATAGAATCTATTAGGACTAATTATCCCTATCCGCTTTGGTTCCACTTAACGAAGAACAAAATCTGTATTATTGTCATTGGTCGATTGATACATTATGGTGGGTCCTTTGGTTTGGGACACCAGTTAGGGCAGGAATACTATGAGAACAGGGATGTGAGCATGCCCTGTTGATAATTAGCTTCAGTGTCATGAGCTTAGCGCAATAGTAAATACTTTTTATGGTGATTGCTGTATTTGGTTTTTAGTAGTCACATACGTTTTGAAAACCTTATGGTTCCACTCTGTTGTATAAAATTAAATACTAATGAAGTCACACACAACATTAAGTGTTCGTTTTAAACATGTTTTCTCAGGTGCTTAGCTTGGATTGATTCTTGATGCCATGTGGAGTCTATGTGCTATGTGACTTTGCCAATTACAAGACTTATCTATTATTTACTCGTTGTCATTATCAAAACTTTGTTATGCTTCCGCTACTTTTAACTTAATTATTATGGGTTGTAAAACTTAAATTTATTTTATCTTATGCAACGAGTAAACTTTTTCAAACGTCCGCGATTAGTGGTCGTTCTTTATTGCTTTGTGATCGGATTGTTATGACGTCACGCCCTCGGACACGTATTCCGTCCAGGCCCCGTTTGGGGGTGTGACATTTTACAAGATACACTTCAAGTAAGTTTGGCAGAGCAGGGAAGTCATGAAGAGCTTGAAGCTAAACAAAATGTGGAGAAAGTTAAAGAGCACTTGATGGCTATAGAAATTGAGAAGTTAGTTAAAGGATCGGAGAATGTAGAAGAGAATGTTGAGGTTACTAGTTCACCCCTTAGGAATGATGATAATTAAACTGATCTCGGAACTAGGTTGGAGCCCATGAGTAATAAGGAAAGTCCAGAGGTGGTGAAAATTACTGATATTTTCACCAAACCTTCTGAACGTTTTATTGAAGAGGAGCGATAGAAATCAGTATAAGAATTGTTATGAGTTAATATTGATAGGGTGAGAAAGGAGAAGGGAGATAGAGGAGTCTAGGAATACACCATCCCCTACAACAACTAGATCTCTTAGGACTCATTCTACTCTCATATCTTCGGATACTGAGAAACTCCAAGAAATGACAAAACCTGATACTATACCTTCATCTTCAACACCATCATCATCTTCATCCAAACTATATGCTACCAATCGCTTTTTATCATTACTCAAACCCAAGCCTGGACCCTTCAAAAGATACAAGAGTTTCTTTGATGAGCTAGAAGGAAAATATGGTTATTTGTTTGGTCATCTAACGATAAGGTTTATGCCAAGAAGAAAGTTTAAGGAACTTGCTCAACATCTCCAAGACATCATGATGGAGTCTTTTCCCAAGATGGTAGATGAGCGTATCAAGAAAAATTCTCCAGACTTAAGTTCCACTACAAGTTGCAGAAGGGCTTATATTGGAATGGGAAAAGAGTCAAGCGGAGGTGGCCAAGATGATTGCTGATGTTATTTAGCATGAACACGAGAATTTTTGATTAGATATTTCTTTGCAAGTTAATGATGCTATCACTGACCACATTCCTTCATAGGTTGATTCATCGGTCAGGAGTTATATGTCAGGACATGTATTACATGTGCACCCCACTTAAGCTACACCAACTTCTGCATAAGAACAACAACACCAACTATATCTGACTATGAAAGACAACCCACAGCTGCAATAGGACGATTTACCAATTTGGCTCGCTCTTAAGTATATATTTGAAAGACTTTATATGGCCACTATTCCTTGTAGACCTTCTGCCGTTCGCCTTAGAAATCAGGACGATCCTCATGATGATGATCATCTTGAGGGGGAGAATAGTGCAAAGAGGCAGAAGACATCTGAGCATGGAACGTTTGTATTTAGAGAATCGTTATCCGACCAAGATTATGAAAGTAAACCAGGTCTATCAATGTCATGTAATCAAGAACAATATAATGACTTTGATTTTTGGACAAATTCTTATGCCATAGATGATGATGTGCTTCCTAATGAGAAAGTGTCACAAGAAATTGTGGATGAAATTTCACAAACTGTTGATGAAGCTAAGTTACGCAAATTTGTTGATGAAATGTTAAGACAACAATGTACTACGGGAGATGAGCATCAATACCACATTGATCAAATGCAAAATTTCTTGAAAAGTGACATTGTGTGGGAAAGCAGAAAAGAAATCATAATCCCACCATATCAACCGAAGCCCACTTCAATCGTTTAAAGCTGCCAAAGAGACCTTAAAGCTCATGCACTACCTCTAGTTAATCAAGATCTCTTGTACCTAAAGAAAGGCAATTCAGGACCCGAGAAGATTGTATTATCTCTACATATTCCTGCAGTTATTTTTCTTGATGATGATATAGAAGAAAGAACTTCTAGATGGGTGAAGAATGTGTGAAGAAGTTTGATGTAAGGGTCATAGAGACTTCAGCACGAAGTTTTACAACTCCCTAGGCAGTGTACCTAATCGTTGTAGTGTAGTATAGGCAAGACTTGGGGGTTGTTATCGTTCTTTAGGGGAATAGGTTGGGAAGGCTTGATCATGGTCTAACAGAATTCTAGAGGTTGAGAGAAGATTCTTTTTTGTGTTTTTATATTTAATGAAAGCAGGTAAATATCATGGTTTGAGAGGTTGGTTTGATTAACTAATAATTAAACTAATTATAATCTATGCTACTGGTGATAACTTTATGATAAACGAATGTATTTACCTAATCATGTACTACTCCTTAGATTGCTTCTCCTAGATCCGTTGCTTTGTCACACTTGTGATGATCTGTGTAAGTATTTCCTAGGTCATGAATGGATTACACGAACCCGCCGTCTATTTAATATTCTGTTAGGGCAACGTACAAGTAAGGTAGTATGAAGACTATTACAAGGTCCCTAAGAGTATATTAAATGCATGTGAAATAACTTAAGAGGGATCAACCATATTAGGGGTAAGGTAGTATGAAGACTATTACCGATGGTATCCTTTCTACACTACTCGCGTTTCCCTAGACATATCAACAACGATACAGACAAAAGTTGGTTTTATAGGGAAACGCGATGGTAATACAACATCAAAAGGAGCAACATCAATAAGAAGCAACATTAAAAAAAGCAACATCAAAAGGATTTACAACCTAAGTTTTATGCAATCATAGATAAATACAAAGGATGGTTTAACCTCGCATGTTATAAAGAAAGCAAGAATATAAATCAATCAAACAACACATAGACATATTGAATGATTAATGATAAATAATCTTACTTGATTAAAACATGGATTCAAGGTAGTACAATAGGGTTTTAAGGCCCTAAAACCGACCTACAAAGCTGCTAGAATGACTAGGGTTCGTCTCCCTAGGTTTATACAAAGCTATACCCTAAAACCTTAAAAACGGTTTTATATTTATAGAGATGTCAATGCGACGATGTCGCTTAGAAATCCTAACGCCGTCGCCACGTAGATGATTCTAGATCCTCTTTTAAGTCGGCTACGTCCTGACGCAGTCGCGAAATTCCTAACGTCGTCACTACCATATAAGATCACGAGGGCAACGCTTATGCCTTCGACGCCGTATCCCACACGCTGTATGCATAAATCTTCAAAGATTTGATATAGGGTCCGTAATCTTGTTTTTTCATCCCCAACTGACCCAAGTCACGTGTATTCCCTCCAAATGTCATCCAAGTGCTAAAAACCTAAAAAAAACGATTAAGCATGTAATCTGGCATATTTGCATGATTTAAGGGGTTAAATGACCCCGAAATAGTGTATAAAATACACTCATCAAATACTCGCCTGGGTGGGAACTATCTAATTTGATTGCTTGTCCCTCAAAGCAAATAGGCTTCTCTACCTAGACAATATCAATATTAGGATCAATTTAACCTACTCTTTTAAAACATTTCACAACACAGACTTTTCTAGACCTTCGTAATTAAAAGCACGCGAAAATATATACAAGCACCTCACAAAAGGTGTTTGGGAGTTCACTCTTTCACTCCGGTGTATAATAAATTATACATAATGGTGAAAATGAAACAATCCCAACCAGTACCAGTCATAAGCAGTAAAAATTACCATAGGCTTGGTAAAGGATCAAACCTCCACCGCTAGGCGCAAGTATTAATCATTACTATCAAAGAGGTCTTTTAAAGGGTTGTGTGGTGTAGGTGTAAGATAACATTAACAGAAATGGAAACGGATGGGATACATTTGGGGAGTAACTTTTGGGTGAATTTGGGGTGAAAGGGTTAGCTAATTATTTATAAGAATACACGTTGGTTGGGTTGCTAAGCCAAGAACTCGGACAAGATATACAAACTCTACAAAAATCTACACCAATCTCTTTCTTTCTCTTTTCTTGACTCTAATATAAACATAGACATAAGCAAATGGCAGCCCGTACATTTTTTTCTCTCTTTTTTTATATATTTTTTTAGAAAAAATTACACGTTTCGTCCCTATGGTTTATACCAAACATCAAGTTTCGTCCCTATTTCATTTTAAATACATCAACCGTCCCTAATTTTGAAACTTATAACCTCGACTGTCCCTATTTTGGATGGTCGTTAACTTTTTTCGTTAAGTCTCTTTAGTGGATGGGTAAGGTCGTCTTTTCATGCTATTTTGTGAGTTCATGTCACACTTATTCATTATAGCAGCCCGACCCATTAATAAATACTTAACCCACAATTTGAATCAACAATTAAAAACCCTTAGAACACACCACATTCACAAACATCATGTCATAATAAAAAAACGTGACTTCTAAACTGAAAAACCCAGATCTACAACCATCAAAGCATCATCAAAATAACAACAATGGAGTCTTCAAGATCTTCATACCATCACAAAACATCCCCATATCCCCTGTCAAACCCGTATACTTCACAAAGACATCATGCATAATTCCCAAAAATTACACACTGTCAACAAAAAAAAAACAAACAACAAATCAGTCAAAAAAAAATATCCCATAAAAACTTCCCACGTCACAAACCTAACCTAGATCTTACAAATAAAAAACATAAGATTGAAAGATTTCGGGGTGTTTTTGTGAGATTGTTGAAATTGTGGGTACTATGTTTGCAAAATACCAAACAAGCTCATTCATCTACCATTGTTATTCCCTAATTCTTTCTCTAATCAACTCCAACACAACCACCGACATGTCGACACTACCATCATAACCGCCACCTATGACAGCAGTCACTATATCCATCACCATCACCTCAATCAAACTCTCATACACTAACCTTTATCATTTTCATCTTTATCTTAAATCTCAAAAATAACAAATACCAAAAACTCCATTACCCCGCCATTACCTTGTCATCATCACCACATAAATCTGATAGTGGTATTATTAAGTGGGTTTGAAATTTCGAGCTTATGTTTTGCTTTGAATTAGGTTAAAAATGATAGAGATAAAGAGGCAAAGGTGTTTGTGTGGTTTTAAATTTTTTGTATGTGTTTTGCTAAGATCTAAAAATGGATGTGATTATGAAAGTTTTTAGATCTGGTTATGTATTTGTGTTATGTATACGTGTGTGCTTTTAAAAATCTGGAAACAAATGTAGATGATTATTGATAGATCTGAAAGTGTTTTTTTTGTTTATGATTTTTGTGTATGTTTGTAGATGTTTACCTGTTACATTTATGTATGAACAAAAGAGATGAAGATGAAGATATGAGAAAGAAAAGAGAAAAAATAAAAGGTTTATAATTTTAGGGGGGGCAGAGCGTACAACAATTAACATCACAAAAAATCAAGGAAAGACGATATTTACCCCGCGCACTCATGAGACTTAAACAAAAAAAAGTAATGACCATGCCAAAAATAGACGGCTACGTTAACAATTCAAAAATTTAGGGAACCTATTGTATTTGAAAACTCGAAATAGGAGACGAAACTTGATGTTTGGTATAAACCATAAGGACGAAACGTGTAATTTTTTCTTTTTTTTATATACATTTTTTTGTACACTTTTGCTCTGCCATTGTTTAAACATATAATACATCATGATGGTTTATAGATACACCCCTACACTTGAACTTTTACATACTTGATTATTTACAATCTAACTAATGACCTGATTTGAGGTAGATCAAAATATCATGGAGCTTATTGAGCTCTACTAGGGGTAATAAATTACTTCTTCCCTAATTCTTCATAAGATGAATTCTACCATGAATCTTAATCATCCCAAAACTGTATTTACAAGGATAAGGACTTAGCAACCGTGTACTTAATAATTAACTTAGGTTAAAACAATAATGTACTAAAAATGAGTACATACAAGGTAAGCTAAGGCGATTTGGGTGTAACAATGGGTTCAAGGGTGATAATGCTCTTCATTAATAGTTTGGCTTAACCAGAAAATTACGAGAACCATAAAAAAGGATAGGCTCGAAAGGTTGTACTAGGGGTATCCTGCACTAAAAATGAGTGCATGGGAAGGATGTGGGATAGTTATATAGTCGATGTGACCACAATAACAGTTACAGGTTTAAAACATGGGTTAATCCTAGTGCCTCTTATCTAGCAATTCCTAACACTTACTATGCGATCTCGAGATGTAACACAAAAACAAGTTTTAGAATTTAATATACTATCGGTACACTCATATAATTTAATATCGATACCAGTGCTCTAGAAAAGGTGACAAAGACCATACATACACATCCGTAATGAAGAAACACATATGACTGCATTTGAACCTTAACTCGAGAAAGCTAAAGGTACAAATTATCTTGGGTATCAATAATGGATACCCGAATTCCTATAGATCTAAAGGCGAACCTCGTATTTTTGGGATGGAATTTTGAGGGTTTTTGTGCTAGTCATACACATTCATATCCATGAGATGCTATTAATACTCGGTTTTCGTCGGTATGTGTCATAAAAAAATTATAATTTTTGGTCAATAATTACCTTTTTATGCTATGTTTCACTAATACCATCATTTAAGGAACAAGCAAATGGAATTGATTGGAATAAGTTTCATATGCTTTTTTCTTTTTACATTAAGTCGAAATTTTTCCCTAAATGTTTCTATAAGAAGTACCCGTAATATGAATAAAGGGAAAAGGAAAACAATGAAAAAGAAACTTGTACTCCCTGGTTTGCTCAATAATTGAGAAGAACATGCGTACTAGTTAAATCATCTCCAAGGAATAGTCTAATGAAACTTGTCTAAGAACTTCAAAGATTCTTCTCATCAAATATAACCTGTAATCAAAGACAAGATAACTATACCAAGCATAAATCGGCGGTGATAGATATAAAATACAATGGTGAATTAGAGTTTTGACTCTATGAAAGCCTAGGTAGAGATGGATGAGATTATGATGTAATCATAGGTTTATGCAGGTTTACAAAAGAATTACAAATTTTAAATATTGCACATTCTATTTTTCAGAAATACTTGAAAAAAATTCGAATTTTACATTGTTGGAGACACGACGTCGTCGGGTGTTAATCCATGCGCCGTCTCCAGGCACTATGAAAAAATTTCTTTATTTTTTATGAGAAATTTCCAGCACGCAATTTTATTAGTTCTTTCTGTAGAAAGCACTGCATAAAAACCTGGAATTAATCATTACAATCATATGACTCGAAACTAACGCGAATTAATCTAAATAATTTATTTTTTATGCTTGAATTTTGGTTCTTAAAAACCGGATATATTCCCCTACACTTATTTTGTTTCAAAATACCTTTGATTGCAAATAAGAAGAAGTTATAAACAAAACAAAGCATGATTACAAAGTGATTCAAACATAAAAGAATAAATGAAAAGAATTAAAACACACGACACTCCTAATATGCAAGAAAATAAACATTAGGTTGCCTCCCAAGAAGCGTTTTTCTTTATTTATAAGTCTTGTAGCTAGACTCAAAGGCATACGTCAAGTGTCATAGAAGTGGTCCAAGTTGATGATCTCCCTTGTACTTTCTCTTTCAGAGAACTTTCTAGTGGTGGGGATTGATTAAAGGGTTTTGGTGAATTCTTCTCCATCCAGGTCAATTATCCTAATTTTGGCATGTCATGCCCCATCTCCATCTTTGGGTGGGTTGTCCCAATTGATTAGATTATCGATTAAGTCTTCCAACTCCCACATGTTTCTTTTAAGGTTTATTGGCAAGGCCCCTAGGAATTCTACCATTCTCCTAAACACTAGGACGTCCTTAAAGGGATTAATTTCAGCGTCTCTAGCAATTTCCCATTCTTCAGGAAAATGACAGTCTAAGAATTCCTTCCTAGCATAGTAAGGGGTTTGTGCCCGTAATCCATCTGAGCTAGGTTGTGGTTTGTATGTTTCCTTTTTCCAACCGTGGTCCAATAGGGTGCTTCCTCTTCACCTAAATCGACTCCTTTTACTCTGAATACCGACCTAGTGATCCTTTCTCCTACTGCTATTTTGGCTTTTCTATAGTCTATTACTGCATTGGCGGATGCTAGGAATCCTCTTCCTACTAGTAAGGGGGTTTCGGGGTCCTTCTTCATATCGATTACGTAGAAATTGTTTAACAGTATTAGTTTTTCTATGCAAACTTCTACGTCTTTAACAATCCCAACGAGGTAAGATTTGGTTCTGTCAGCCAACCTGAAGATATGTTCGGTCTCTTCCGATACTCTGATCTTAAGCTTCTTGAAGAGGTATAGCGGGATTATGTTTACACATGATCCTAAATCAGCTAACGTGTCGAAAGGATTTGAATCTCCTAATCTATAGGGTAGAGTGAATAGCCCAAGGTCTTCCATCTGTGCAGATACTTCTCCTTGGACGAATGCTGACCCATTTTTGCCTAGTTCTAAGCTCTCCACGTATTAATCCAACATTGTGTTATATATTAGAGCGTGAGCTAGGACTTCAAGAACCGATAAGTTAAGATGTAAATCCTGGAATTCATCTTTGAGAGTTTATTCGGGTTCTTCAGTTTGTTCTATTCCAATCCCCATCCTGGTTTGCAGCAGACTTGTATGGGAATGGCATGCCTCCTTGGAACATGTTTTGACAGCATTGATTGAAGTGGAGGGGTGAGATAAGCATTGGGGGTCAATTGTTAGGTAAGAACGAGCAGACAAAACTGAAGTTATGGTGTTAACGTTCAGGTTTTGGTTCTTCACCATGTCGCTAGGTAGTCCTCCTGCTAATCGATCGGTTATGGCCTTTAATATTGTGTCAATTTTGTTGGTCATCTCGCTTTGTTGTTGTTTGAAATTGGCTTCAAACTTGGATAATCTAGCATCTTGAGATGCCATGAAGTTGGACACCAATCCTTCTAGATTTGATTGACTATTAAAGCTTTGAGTATTGTTGTTGAAAGAACGGTTTGGACCGTTGGGTTAGAATTAGTTAGGTGGGTTTGAAAATTTATTTTGAGAATTTTGGGGTTGTCTCCACCTAAGGTTTGGGTGACTTTTCCATGACGGATTGTAGGTGTCACCAAAATTGTTTTGCTCGGGTTTGAAAGTGTACCACTTACCTCCCGCTTTCGTCGGTATGCAAGGATGCATATTCAACAAAGGCTTGTTCGGGATTTTCCATGCAATACTGAGTGTCATGGGGACCACTACAGATCTCACATGAGGTAGTGATTTTGTTCACTTAAGTAGGTTGCATCAGAGCGAGATGAGCTTCCATCAAGCGTTGGACTTGATTCTCGAGCTCGATGAGGCGGTCGTCGGATGTACTCAGGACATCTTGAGGCAAAGAGATTGCCTTGGCCGGATTACCGAAATCCCTTGGGTCATTCCAACTTTTGTTGTCATAGAGGGCGAGGTCCTCTAATAATACCAAGGATTCTTCGGCGTTTCTGTCATGAAGCTTGCCACTGGCCGATTGGTCAATGGTTTGTCTTGTGACGGGATTGACTTGGTCATAAAAGATTTGGACTTAGAGCCAAATATCGATGCCATGATGAGGGACTTTTTAGAGTAAGTCCTTGAAATGAGTCCATGCTTCTGAGAGAGATTCTCCTTGATGTTGTTAGAACATCAGGATATTGTTGTGAAGTTTTACGGTCCTTCCTGGTGAAAGAATTAAGCAAGGAAACGAGTAGTAAGATCCTCCCATGTGGTGATGGATCATGCTGGAAGACGTTCAAGCTAATTGCTAGCTTGATCGCGAAGGGAAAATTGAAATAAACGCAGGCGCGTTCTTTCCCTGTTTTCACCGTCAAGGTCAAGTGAGTCCACAAGTTTTAAGAAATCCTTAAGGTTTTGGTTTGGATCCTCAGACCAAAGTCCGTGGTATGAGCGTTCATTTTGCACCAACCGGATGGTGTTGGATCGAAGAGGTACCACGTTGTTCCCTACGGGAAGCTCAATGGTATTCCTGTAGCCTTCGTGGCTAGGTTTGGAGTAATCTCCAAAAGTACTGATAGGATTCGCGTCTCCCATGGTGGTTGACGAGAATGGATTACGAAAACAAATAACACAAAGAAAAGATAGACTACGAGAAAGTTAATATACGGAATTAAAATCTTACTTGAAAGAATTCAGGTGAGTAGACTAAGTTAAACTATGATCAAAACCTAACTATTCCCTACGCATCGATGCCAAAAACTCGATGTGAGAATTATGGTTGGCCAATAGAATCCAGACTCGAAGATCTTCTGTGCGGTAATATATAACACCCCTATTTTGAAATATAGCAGCGGAAGCTAATCTAGGGTATTATTTCATAGTACAACATTCATAATCATAAAAAACGACTCAAAAGAGACATTTTTTAAAAGATAAGTTATCATTCATTATTTCATCAGAGTTTTTACAAAATAGAGGTCCCAAAATCTACATGAAAACATAAAGTTTGAATGATAACAGTTTAGCCATCTTTAAGTCCGTGCCACTTCGTGCCATAAGTTGCTCAAATACCTAAGATAAACATGCTAAAAAGGTCAACACAATAGTTGAGTGAAATTCATAGGTTTATGTTAAACAGTTTAAATATAAGTCAATAGTGGGTTACGTTGTTATACACCCATAAGTGTAATAATTGCGATAAGTACAATTATTATAGAAAACAGTATTATTGCACATATGCTCAGCCACCGGGATTGGACCTTGAGAACAATCAATAATCACTAGTAGTAGCACCCAACGGGTGCCTTTGCGCAAACACCGCATAGTGATTAAATGAAGTGAGTTTGGTTACCAGATGTTATAGGTACACTAACATGGCAGGAGTTAGCAGTACCCAAATAGATCCTATTACAGCATTAGCGCTTACTTCACGAAAAATAATTAACAGTTCATGATAGTGGGGTCTTTAATGGCAAAAGTAGTGGACTTAGAAATAATTGTTATCTGGATAGCATATCAGTTGAAAATCACTCGTATCATGTTTTATTGTTCATGTATCCCCCTCGCGGGTTTATGATAAACTTTTGTAGATTTTAAGTATTTATGGTTTATAGCATGTATCCCCTTCACGGGTTTATGAAAACGTTAGAAGATTTAAAATGCGAGGCTATAAACTCACCTTAACAGGGAAAATCTGATTGATGAAAAAAGTATATCAAGTGAAAGTAACGGCCTCGTCACGCAACCTAGGGTAATATGTCAAGTCTTAGTGTTTATGTTTCAAAACTTTATAAAGTTTAACGTATTACTTTGATTTATTAATTTATGGAAATATTGTATCACTGTTCGGGCCATCATAATTCAGAGGTCATGTAGTAAACGTTTGAGGAGCCAGGACACTTTAAATCGTAAATCCAGCAAACTCGTCAAAACGTATACCCAAATGAAACTCCTTACATGAAGCTCCCTAGTAACGTGATACGATAAAATTTTAAGTTTCTTCAAAAGTTAGTCGATGATAAATTACGTTAAATATATAACGTAGTTTTTTATAATGAGTCGATCGATGATTAATAACGATTAATGTGTCGGGTTTTAATAAAATCAAGTTTTATAATATTAATATTTATTTTTATAATTTATATAAGAATATTTTATTTTATATTTTTAAGTTTGCAAAAAATGACAATATATACCCTCGATTTATAAACTTTTACAAGTTTAGTCCTTTATATATAAAGTATATATAATTTAAACCTTTAACTTTGAAACTTGGCAAGATAGTTCCTTATAGTTATAACTTTGGAATAATGACATTTTCAGCCCCTCTAGTTATAAATTTCAGAAAGTTACGATATATACCCCTATGCATGAAAACATTTGCAAATCAAGTCCAAAAATCCATGCAAGCTTATTTTTAGGGTTCCAAATGATACTTGTAGGCTATAGCTTATTATAATAAGCTAAAATAAGATGTTCTAACGTAACAAAAGTTTAGAAAAAGGATTCGTTAGCTAGAAAATCAAAACGGGTCATTTTTAGGGTTTTAGTCAAAAACACATGGGTTGGAGGATTCAATGCTTCAAACAAGAGTTTATATATGATCTTAAGAGTATTATGAACATTATAAAACAAATTATGAGCTTATTGAACAAGATTTTAAGCTTACTTGAGCTAAATTGGGTCGAATGAGGATTTTTGGGTTCGTACGCCTAGAAACAACTTCAAAGCTTCTTTCTCTTGATTTCTTGGTGTCTATTCTAATATTGGGGCTTCTCTTGGTCTTCTACTATCGCTAAGGAATGGCTAGAACTCCATTTGAGTGTGTGTGTTTGAGTTTGAAGGATGAAATGAAAGGTTGTGTATGTTTTGGCTTATATAGGGGTGAAACCAACTTGGTGCCTAAGTTTTCTTAGTGGCTAAGGGTCAAGGGCTCTAGGAAAATGACTAAGGGATGCTAGGTTATGAGTATGGAGAGCTAGGAGTGTAGCTTTGAATGGTGGAAGGGTGTAGAGGTGGTTCGGTTTACAAAGGGGTGACAAGGAGGTTTTTGGAGTGCAAGTAGCTTACAAGGAGGTGATGGAGGTGCTTGTAAGGTACTTGGGGTGGTAGTAGGTTAGTCATAGAGGTGCTTGAGGTGTTAGGGTGCTAGCTTAGGTTTAAAATGGGTCAAAATGAAAGAAAAAGGGTGACGGGTGGTTTAGGGTTTCGGGTTAGGGTTTTTAGTCTTTAAAACGTGTATTAGGGTTTAGGATTAGGGTAGTTAGGGTTTAGGATTAAGGTTTAGTGTTAGGATTAGGGTTTAGGATTAAGGTTTAAGGTTTAGGATTAAGGTTTAGGGTTTAGTTTTAGGTTTAAAGTGAAATTAGGGTTTTAGGGTTTCGTTTAGGGTTTAGGGTTTTAGATTAGGGCTTTAAGATGACTTAGGGTTTAGGTTTAGGGTTTAGAAATCATGCATTAAGTGCTTGTACCTTGTGCTAGAGTGGTGGTAAGAAACTAAAGTGATTTAGGAGGTAAAATGACCTAGTTTGGTTTTCTTGCATTATTGACTTGTACATTGAGCTTAAATGAGTTGTACATTGACTTGGAGGGAAATTATATTTCAAATGTTGTGCATTGTACACTTGTACACATGCTTGAAGGTTTGCACATTCATTTTATATGTATACATTACATATAATTAGGGTTTTGATATAAACGTTAATGAATAAAGTCTGTTTTGATATAACGTTGTAAATGGTACGTTAAATGGATAATGTACTTGGTAAAAATGATATTAAGATATAGACTTGACATATTAGGATGTTTACATGATATAAACATAGATATAGATGGTATTGGTGGAGGTTGCGTGAGCTCGTTTACTTTAGAGATGCAAGTTACGTTGCATAATGAGATAAAGCAAAAATTTCCCTGTAAAAAGGTGGTATATATATAATAGATGGATATTACAGTGCATCTAATTTAATAGATGGATAATCACATTGATGAAAATTACAATTTGTTATAGTCTCCCTCCCTTAAAAGAAATCTCGTCCCGAGATTTAGTTGGATGCCGGAGTGATGTTTGAAAACAGATGTGGATACTTGGCACGAATTTGATCTTCGCGTTCCCACGTAAATTCTGGTCCTCTTTTAGAGTTCCATCTTACTTTGACTATAGGAATACGACTTTGCTTCAGTTGCTTGACTTCTCGATCTATGATCTCTATTGGTTCTTCCACAAAGTTGAGTTTGTCATCGAGTCGAAGCTCTTTCATTGGAATGACAAGGGATTTGTCAGATAAGCATTTCTTTTGATTAGAAACATGGAAAGTACTGTGGATATTACTGAGCTCTTTAGGAAGCTCAAGTTTTTATGCCACTAGGCCAATCTGTTCAAGGATTTTGAAAGGTCCAATGTACCGAGGGTTAAGCTTTCCTCGTTTTCTGAATTGGATGATACCATTACGAGGTAACACTTTTAACATAACACGATCTCCAACTTGAAATTCTAAAGGCTTTCGTCTTACATTGGCGTAACTTCTCTTCCGGTCTCTTGCAGCTTGCAAGCGTTGTCAAATTTGCACTATCTTTTCAGTGGTTTCATGGATTATTTCTGGTCCCGTAAGTTGAACATCTCCAACTTTGGCCCATCAAATAGGTGATCTGCACTTTCGACCATAAAGTGCCTCAAATGGTGCTGCCTTAATACTGGCATGGTAACTGTTATTGTAGGAAAATTCTACTAATGGTAAGTATTTTTCCCATCCTTTTCCAAAATCTGTAACACAGGCTCGAAGCATGTCTTCAAGTGTTTGGATGGTTCTTTCACTTCGTCCATCGGTTTCAGGATGATATGCCGTACTCATGTCTAATTGAGTACCCAAAGCACTTTGTAATGATTGCCAGAATCTGGACGTGAAATGACTGTTACGATCCGAGATGATAGATATTGGCACTCCATGCCGGGAGACTATTTCTTTTATGTATAACCTTGCAAGGGTTCCATACTATCTGTCTCTCGGGTAGGGATGAAATGTGCGGATTTGGTAAGACGATCGACAATGACCCAGATTGTGTCATGTCTGTTTGAGGTTTTGGGTAGTTTTGTGATGAAATCCATTGTTATTCTCTCCCACTCCACATAGGAATCTCTGGTTGTACCAGTAAGCCAGATGGCTTCTAACATTTTGCTTTAACTCTAAAGCATGTTAAACATTTTCCAACATACTCAACAATGATTTCCTTTATATTAGGCCACCAATAGAGTTTCTTTAGATCCAGATACACCTTGTCAGAACCTGGGTGAATGGAATACTTTGATTTATGGGACTCATGCATGATCAAGTCTCTCAGATTACCAAAGAGTAGTAACCAACTTCGATTCTTGATACATCATGTTTCATCAGGACGTATTTCAAATGATTTGTCCATTCCTTGTAAGTTTTCAGCCTTGATGTTTTCTTCTTTGAGTGCTTCAGTTTGAGCTTTGAGAATTTGTGAGGGTAAGTTTGGATGAATGGTCATAACTAATGATCTAACTCGGAGTGGTTTGATTCGTTCCTTCCGGCTTAAGGCATCTGCTACGACATTTTCCTTTTCAGGATGGTAGCGAATTTCAGAATCGTAATCTGCAAGCAATTCTAGCCAACGACGTTGTCTCATGTTCAACTCTTTCTGATCAAGGATGTGCTGAAGACTTTTATGATCAGTGAACACAGTACATTTGGTGCCATACAGATAGTGTCTCTAAATTTTAAGAGTGAACACTACTGCTCCTAATTCGAGATCATGAGTGGTATAGTTTTCTTTATTAAGCTTAAGTAGTCGGGATGCATATGCAATAACCTTCTCTCTTTGCATTAACACTGCTCCCAGACCTTGATGGGATGCTAAGATTGGAGCTTCACATAGCTTCTGTTTTAGCAGTTTAAAAGATGTCTCTTGGTCTTCGTCCCAGATATACTTCTTGTTTTTCTAGGTTAATTCAGTCAAAGACTTTGCAATCTTTGAGAAATCTTTGATAAATATCCAATAATAACCGGCGAGTCCTAAGAATTGACGTATTTCTGTGGGTGTAGTAGGAGATGTCCAATTCTTAACTGCTTCAATCTTGGCGGGGTCAACATGAAGTCCTTGATTATCAATTAAGTGTCCAAGAAATTGCACAATACGAATCCATAAATCACACTTGGAGAACTTGGCATACAACTTCTCTTTCTTGAGTAATTCTAGAATTATTCTCAGATGATTTACGTGCTTTTCTATGTTACGAGAGTAGACGAGAATATCATCGATGAACACTATTACAAATTTATCCAAGTATGGTTTACACACACGATTCATGAGATCCATGAATACAGCAGGCGCGTTAGTTAAACCAAATGGCATCACTTGAAATTCATAATGTCCGTATCTTATTCTGAAAGCAGTCTTGGGAATATCTTCATCCCTGACTCTCAGTTGATGATAGCCTGATCTTAAGTCAATCTTCGAGTAGACACCCAAACCTTAAAGTTGGTTAAATAAGTCATCAATTCTGGGTAATGGGTAACGATTCTTTATGGTAAGTTTATTTAACTCCCGGTAATCGATACACATCCTGAAAGATCCGTCTTTCTTTTTGACAAATAAGATAGGAGCTCCCTAGGGTGAAGTACTTGATCTGATAAAACCTAGATCTGATAACTCTTGAAGTTGGTTAGATAGTTCCTGCATTTCTGAAGGAGCTAATCTATAAGGTGCTCGGGCTACATGTGTCGCTCTTGGAATTAGATCGATTTGGAATTCTACTTGGTGAACGGGAGGAAGGCCAAGTAGATTTTCAGGAAAAACTTTCGGGAATTCTCTGACTACTGGGATATCTTCTAGTCTTTTCTCGTCTAACTTCTTTTTCATTACTTGGATTACAAAAGCTTGACAACCTCGGGATATATATCTTTCGGTTTTTATACATGATATGAGACTAAGTCGAGTTTTACTTTGGTCACCTCGGATGATCAAAGTTTCACCATTGATTGGGATGTGGATGACTTTCTCGACATAAATAATTCTAGCATGATACTTGGATAGCCAATCCATACCAATGACGACGTCGAAACTACCGAGATTGATCGGCATAAGATCAATTTCGAAAGGTGGTTTGACAAAGTCAGAGTTGCACCCTGAATAACGGTGTTTGTGCTTACTAGGTTTCCGTCAGCCATTTCGATATTGTAAAAGGTATCTATTGTAATGAGTGGAATATTTAGCTTAGAGGCAAGAGATATGGATACGAAGCTTTTATCGGCTCCAGAATCAAATAATACTATAACTAGATGTTAGTTTAGAAGGAACATACCCGTAACTACGTTTGGGTCTTAGTCAGCATTCCTATCCCTTAGCATGTAGGCTTTTCCCTGGGCATTGTTGTTAGTGGTCTTTCGGCACTGATTTGCATAATGCCCTTTCTCTCCACAGGCATGGCAAGTAACTGTCACTGGTAGCAGATTACTTCCAGTGGCTGGCCCTTTGTTTCTGCAGTTCTTGGTCAAATGGCCCGCCTTGTTGCAAGTATTACACTTAATTGTGCAATGTCTTATGTGATGCAGAGTGCATTTCTTACACAAGGGACGGTTTCTAGTATACTCATTGTTTTCAGTTGGAGTGACAGCATAAGACCTAAAGGTTTCTTGTCTTCTGTTATGTTGTGGTTGGTGATTATTGTAGCAGTTGTTGGTGTTAGTGTTACGGTAGTTGTTGTTATTGTAGTATGCATGATATCATAACACAAGCATGGATGATTGGGTTGGCAAATTATCTAGAGAGAGAAAGTGAGGTTTCTAGTGAGAGAAAAACGTGACCCTGAGAGGTACGTTGGATATGGTTTACAGATTCATGGGATGAGCTCGTTGAGACTTTTAAGGGAGCTACGGTTCAGTAACTGTACAGAGTTGGGTTCGCATCATGAGAGAGGTTGAAGTCGTTGGTTAGGCGAGATACAAGTTGAGATCTACATAGAGGTTGGTTGATGGCAGGGACTGGAGCACAGTATTGGGACAGGTCGGGTCAATATGTTGTTTCGGGATAGACGTACTCATGCACATACACGTCAGCTCATGGAGATGAGGCTGGGATGTCGAGAGAGGCGTGGGGCGATGCTGTGGATGCTGAGCGTTCCTTGCTCCATGGAGGGTGGGGTTATATCTCTAAGCACCACAGTGCTATGCGCAGATGGCCTAGAGAATCGCAGAGTTACAATCTGCGGACCAAAGGAGGCAGCAGGCGCGAGAGCAATGCTCAGATTTGTTGGAGACGGACCGCAGGAGGCAGGAAGAGATGAGAGAGTTAAGAGCTGCTGACCGCACACGACAACAGCAGATTATTCAGACCCTGACTGCTGTACAGACATTACAGAGGGAGACGATTCCACTCCAGGGACTAGTCACCACCCTGCAGGAGCAGGTGACAGCCTTACAGGGACAGGTGATGACATTGCAGGGGCAGGTTACTGCCTTACAGGGACAGCAGGGACCCACTGGGGGTCCTGCACTACCGGAGCTGCCAGAGGATGCTGGTAGCAGTTCTTAGATTAGACTTTGTTATGGCTAGTCGTTTTGTATTTAGCCTACTAAGTGTTACGGGGGAAATCCCGGCTAGTAAGGCTTAGGGTTATTATGTTTTCTTTTGTTTAGAGCCTAACATTTGATCATTTTGTATCAGAACAATCATGGTTGTTGTCCAGTTATTATGAAGGGAATGATGGTTTATGCCATGTTTAAAATCGAATTTGTGATGATTATGATGTCGATTTGGTTATATCATTGTAATTACAATTTAGTTGTACAATTTTCACATCGTGTGATGCGATCTCTTTATTTATCATGGATATGTCATGTCATTGTTATGATTTTATGAAAATCTAACAGGTATTATATTTTCTTATGATTGAAGAAAATGGCACCAAAAGAGCCATCTGACGGTCAATCACGGGCCACGACAACACCAGCCCCAACCAGGCATACCACAACACTAATGTTCACATAATGCCCAAATCAAGTTATGATTAATCCAAGGAGTCAGTGCGAGTCTTGGCTGCAGGGACTCAACTAGGAATGGCACTGATTGCCATTCTTCGGGAAAGGGGTGTCAGGGGATTGAACGCGTTACTTCCAGAGAGTGCAACTTACCAAGATTTCATGAAGGCAAACCTCTGTACTTCAAGGGCACGAGGATGTGGTGAGTTAACCCAAATGGTTTGAAAGAATGGAGAACTGTTGTCTTTCGAATAAGCAATTGCTCGCGGGGAAAAAACCAGATCAAATTTGACTTCCTGTACTCTGCTAGCAGGTGCCTTGACATGGTGGAATCCCTTGTTCTCTAATGACTGTATACTTCATGATAGTTGCTTATTCAATGACCTGGGTGAATCTGAGAAAAAGATGACTGTTAAGTATTGACACGAAATGAATATGAAAGCAAGCTAGAGCTGAGTGTGGAACTTGAAGGTAATAGGTACTGATGTGGCTCAAGTTAACACACCGTTTTCAAGAGCTAGCACTACTGTTTGGTGTTAGAATGTTCCAGGAGGAGGCGGGATAAAATTGAAAGGTAATGTCGGGGATTGCCCGACATAATTCATATGGAAAACATCGTGGTTCAAGCAAAGACAATGCAATGAGGGCTATCGAAATGGCACAGACGTGATGGACAAGAGAGTCAGTTACCATGGCGGAAAAGACAAGTGGGGAAACATGAGGAAGTCTGAAAAACTTTCGAGGCAATCAGAATCAACAAAACAGCCAAACAAGAGGCAGAACACCGGAGAGGGCATACACTGCTCGATCAGTGAGTATGAAACAATATGGGGGCGATCTAGGCCCATATTGCCCAAAATGGAATTCCCACCATGATGGTCCGTGTGCTCCAAAGTGCTATAAATGCAACAAGTACGGTCACATCGCCCGTGACTGTAGGGGTACGGGAAATGCCAACAATAACAACCAGAAGGGCACCGGATCGGGTCAGAAACCTACTTGTTTTGAGTGTGGAGTTCAGGGACACTTCACGAATATCATGAAATTATAGCACTATTTTGACGAAAATGAGCAATGCATCGTTAGTCCTCAATTATACATGGCCTGATCAATTATGTATAATTCAGGAAGGTACCATGCCGTGCTGAGAGTAGTCAATCAAAAAAAAAAACCTCTTGTTAAGGAAACAATTTTCTACTTATATCTTGTTTGATACGGGTGCCGATCGAAGTTTTGTGTCTACTGCATTTAGCTCCCAAATTGACATCACACCATCCACCCTAGACCACTATTATGATGTCGAACTAGCCGACGGGAGGATAATCGGGCTAAACACTATACTTAAGGGTTGCACATTAAACTTCCTAAACCACCAATTCAACATAAACTTAATGCCGGTAGAACTTGGTAGTTTTGATGCTATAATCGGTATGGATTGGTTGGCGAAGCACCAAGCGGTCATTGTGTGTGCCGAGAAGATTGTCCGCATTCCTTGGAAAAATAAAACCTTAATCATACACGGTGATGGAAGTACCCAAGGAAATGTGACACGATTAAACATCATTTCTTGCACTAAAACATAGAAGTACATGGAAAAAGGGTTTCCTATCTTTCTGGCACATGTCAACAAATCCACAATGTACCTTTTGTATTGTACATGTTTGCTTGAAAGTGTAAACATTAGGT
>BQNB010054803.1:0-39393 GCA_026074375.1 Tanacetum coccineum | reverse complement strand
ATAACATAACATATGAAGGCTTTTTGGGTGTAATCCTAGAAATTTACCAATTTAAACAAGGTACTTGTAACACCCCCAGTAAACGTTACATAATACGTTTATAAAACATAATTTCATTTATTAGAAAGATCAGAGTTACAAAGATCCCAATTCTAACAAAGAAATTTTTATTTCTCAAAGTCATAACACGACTTTATTTCTAAAACATTGAGTTTATATTTGACATTTATTCACCGAAGCGCCATCCTCGATATCTGTGTCCCGTCCCATCCAGCCATCCATAGTAATAAACCTGAGATATATGCTTAAAAAGTCAACAATAATGTTGAGTGAATCCATAGAGTTTATATATATATAATAAATTCCGAACACAAGTATCATTTCTCAAAATCATCAAGACATAACGACGTGGATCAGACAAAGTTATAGGGGGATTATTATAAGCCTCATGACATTGAACGTTACCATATAATAAAAATGCCCACTATACACCCTCGCTATGAGTGCATATTAATCTCTATACAACGCATCCTTAGTGTCATTTTTTCGACACATGACGATAGCCAGTCATCACGGATTGGAGGTGGCAACCTCCAAATAGTACTATTTCATGTATAAGCGTCTACCATTACCCAGTAGTTAACAATTCATGATTTCTGCGGGTCTTTTATCTAGCGAGTTAAGCTAACTTATAATAATCAAGGACCTACTAGCATACATTCGGGGTCCCCCTTGAGTTTCTATTTTTAAAGAACAAGCATGTTATCCCCCTCGCGGGTTTATAAAATAATTAAAGTATAAAAATGCGAGGCTATTAACTCACCTTGATCAACGATCACAATCAAATAAACCGAATATATCACAAACGAAGCAGCAACGATCCTCATCCACCCGACCTATTAATTATATTGCTCGATTACAATACGTATAAAATACAATCAACGATGCGTACATCGTTACGACGAAAACATATATATATATATATATATATATATATATATATACGTACATACATATATGTGATGAGAAATCCACTTGCGCGCCCTAAACCTTAACACTTAGTATATTTTATATACACTATTTTCCATCCAATCATATACCATTTCACTTTATTGAAACCTTTCTATATTCGGTAAGTTTCTTTTTTTAGAAAGATACTATTTTCGGAAAGTTACCATCTTTAATAAGTCTCGACACGATATTATATTTATAATAATATTTATTCACCTCGTCGAACTTTCGACGCCCAATTAACCATTAATTTCTAACAACGATATTATATTTCGAATATTACGAAAAGTTACTATTTTTATACTTTTCATTTTTAGAATCGATCAATCGGTCTCAAAAATAATTACTTACAATAGTATATTAATCGATATTATTTTATCACTCAAAATCGTACTTGAAACGCGTTATTTTAGAATTTAAAATATCTGTTAACATTTTTACAGTTTCCTTTATAAAATATATTTATTTCTAAAGTCTGACCCGACCAAAACAACCCACTAGATCACAAGTTTTCACTGGACTCGGTTCTAAAGAAATTTATGCAAACGATATTCGACAACAATTTTAAGTTTTAGCCAGAGACTTAATCTCGACATAAAATGACCAAAAAAAAAAAAAAAATGCCCTTACGAGAATCTGCTGAAACTTAATATATTTTTATAAAATATGCAGAAGTTTGACTTTCGATTTTGACCAGTTATATCTCATTTTCACAACTTTGACCAAAAAAATTTTTTATGTAAAACGTCATTCCGAACAACTTTCGTGTTTCGCCGGAAGGCCGAAGCGGACTCGAAAGTGCCCAAAATCGCCGTTTAAAAATCTAATCAGAATGTTTATTCGCAAAATAGCTGATCCAAACAATATTTATTTTTCCAAACTTCGATCGGCCATTAGTTCTTCGTTATTAGGAGTTACAAGACGTTCAAATTACCGAAACATACATAAAATTAAGCTCTACCATAATCTTAAATCAAAAATCAGTTTTTATGATTTTTCGAACCTCAAAATACGTGCCAAAGTTTCTACTCGAAAATACAAGTTACCAAACATGTCAAAAACTATTTTTCGACCCAAAAATAATCTCACAACATATCCAATATAGCTTATAATCAATACCCAACTCGCTCAATCAACCAATATCTTAATCTAAACTAGTTCGCGCAAGACCCGGACCTCATCACATAAAATATACGAAATCAATTTAAGAACGAAATAATGAAATAAATATAACTAGGATACTTACAACAACACACAAGGTGTTGGTTTCGGCCTTCCCCTTTTTGGTTCGAACCCACGGACGCAACCCAAACAACCCAACCGAACCCTTTTTTTCAATCGAACCCACTAGCCACAATGCTTATTTATCACCCAAATTTTAATACTTTCAACCCATTTCGACCAAACTCGAACCAAATTAAAAATAGAAAAATACTCATTGCATGTGGGATTTTATTACATGGATGTGTAGGAAATGACGAGGGGATTCGGAAAATATTTTCGGATCGTGTTGCATGTCAAATTTTCCGGCGACCATGGCGGCGGAGTGGTGGTGGCCGGCGGTGTACAAGGAGGAGGAGGGAGAGAGTTTATTTTCTAGTGTGTGTGTTTTTATGAAATAATGGAAGTAAAAATTCTTTATATACTTGCACTAGTTTGGCTAATTGGCAAAACAAGTCCTCCCCTCTTTTCTCTTTTAGATTTTTAACACACTATACTTTTACTTAAATAAAAAAAACGACAACCGAGGCTCGGGATTTCACTTCCGAGACCATTTTTAATTTCCGCAACACTAAATTTAATTAAAATCATTTAATAAAATGTGTACACCTTAAAACGCGAGTTTGGCTCGAACAAGGAACATAACCGACACGGTTCGCAAAAATAATATTTTATGATAAATAAAATAATAACAAGATGCGTCGTAAATTTTTACGATGCTCGAAACGATTAACGAACGCGCGATCAAACGTCGACTCGCGAAACGTCAAAAATAAAAATTATCAAATCTTTTCCAAATTTTTCATAATAAAATACAAAAATATTTATTAACAACAAATAAAATTTTAAATGTCGACGCTTATATCCACGAAAATAATTATTACGACATCGGATACGCGATCGTCGTACGCGTCGTAAAACTCGGGTTGTTACAAGATTCGTATTTTCTTTTGTTGGTGTGTGATTGTGTTTGTCTATTAATGTGTTTGCATGTGTTTGTATTTGTGATATTAAATAATAAAAAAAAAATCTAAAATATGTTTTTGTCATAATAAAACCGCCGCACATATGTTGTTGTGCGGCGCACTTGTATCAATTCTCCCACCATGGTATTTTGAATTTTTGAAAAATAATAATAAAAAAATGCGATGTACGCCGCACTTTCTACGAAGTGTGACACACTTCTGGTCTGAAAAAAAATATAAAATATAAAATAAAATATATATGTATAACTTTTTTATTTACCTTATATAATTATTGTGTGCTAAAAATATAAAAAAAAAACATAAAACCAAAAAATATTTGTTTTTGTATGTGATTATGTTGTTAAAGGTTTTAAACCTTATGCGTTTGCCTTAAATATAAAAAATCCAAAAGATTTTATTTTAGCCTTTATTTTTTCTTTCGTATGTGTTATGAATGTTTGAATACTACTAGTAATTATATTTTTCTTTTTATTCTATTTTTTCTTTCGTATGTGTTATGAATGTTTGAATACTACTAGTAATTATATTTTTCTTTTTATTCTATTTTTTCTTTCGTAATGTTTTATGCGTGCTTGTTTTACTAAATAAATAAAAAATTTTAAACAAAATAAATAAAATAAATAAATAAAAAGATTTTGAACTTTGTGGGTGTGTTCGCTGAAAACCCTCACGAGACTATAACTCGTCCACTCGGGCCACCGAGGGGTTTAAATGCTTGTTGCATATGCTAAATGCAATCGTGGTGCCTACGAAAGTGCGCTTTTGTATTTTACGGTTTTTGTAGTTTAGTTTATTTTGCAGATTAAATAAATAAGTGGAGCTTGGATTGGTTATTAATATTTTTCACATCTTTACGTTTTGATAATCACAAAATATAAAAACGTTCAATGTAAAATTAAACTAAACAAGTAATTTAGTAGTAAATTTTCATTTCGAAAATTATATCTCTTAAAGGTTATGAATAAATAATTGTTAATGCATGTTATGATCAAAGGAAATTTTTAATTTAACCTTACAATTTTATTAAAAATGTTGTAAACATTTTTATAAAACATATACAAAACATTTTCTACAAATTAAAGGAAATATTTTATTCAAAATAAACATTTTGAATTCAAAAATTTTGGACTAAAACGGCATAAAAAAGTTTCACGAAACTCCCCCATACAAAAAAGGATAAGTAGGAGCGCCCAGTTAGGGCAGGCCCCCTTAAATACACAGCGCCCCTTATCTTTTAAGGGGACGACCCACTTTTATTTAAAGAGTTCAACCATGTAGACACTCCTTCAGAATGTCCCTATAAATACAGTGATTTATTCCCCACTATTTTCTCAACCTTTTGCACTCATCTTTTTGATAAAAACAGCCCACATATCTCATTAAAAATCCTATTGATCATTTAATCATAAGCTTTATTTTCAAGGAATCAAGCTCAATTCCTCAAGTGCAAGAGAAGAATACTTCTACCATTAAGTGATGAGTATTACATCTTTATGGTTGTTTGCAATCTTATTGCATTCATAATATCACTTATTATCTTTTGTAAATCTTATTAAGTTGTTGTAGTTGTTAGATCTGGTGATTGTTGTAAGTATAGTTAGATCTTGGTTATCTTTCTAGTAGTGTTGTTACTTTGTCATAAATAGTGTGATTATAGTAGTGGCTTGGTGAAGTAGTGTGTGGAGAAAAACTAAGGTGTGAAGAAGTGTGTTGTAGTCGTGTCAAGTCGTGAAGCAAAGTTCTGTAGTGAAGTTGTAAAGTTGTGGTTTTTAAAAAAGGAAAAATTGGTTCTAGCATATGATTAGACTCGACATCTAGCCTTAGTGTCAGAAATCAAGTAAGTGGAAGTTTTGTAAGTTTTCTCCGCCTTAAGGGAGCTTGTTGACATAGTGAAGAAAACTCTTGAGTTAGGTGCTTAGGGAGTGGAGTAGGGCGAAGAGGTGTTTCGTTGCCGATACTACTATAATTCCTCGGTTGTGGTTTGATTGTTGTTCTCTTATCTCTAGTCTTACATTATTTTTCTCATACTATCCTATTAATTGTTTAGATAAGTATATTGTTCAAGATTGTCAAACTCGCGAGTTTACACGTAAGATCGTACGATCTTACGTGCCCACCTGATAAAATCGTGTAAGATCGTTGTAGGATCGCATTAGAGGTAGGATCGTAAGTAGGATCGTAAACTCGCACGTAAGATCGTAAGATCGCGTGTCGATACGAGTTTATCAAATTACCAAGTTACTAACTTACTAACTTACATACTTACTAGATCATTACTTTTTTTAGGCCGAAAAAAGAACAATACGAGTCCGCTGATCTCAGTAACAAGTATTGACTTTTCATTTTAAGATTTTCTTATCAATAAACCTAATTATCTACTTTCCCCAAATTGAAATTACATGAAAGAAATTAGGGTTCTTCTTCCCATGTTATAGTTACCTGAAGCAAAAAGTTTCTTACAGGTACTTGTTGTTTTATCTTTTATCTTGTCATAGTTTTAAAACTATTAACCTTTAAGTTTAATTTCGATAGCTTAATTGTAGTGATACTAGTGATGTACTTTGTTTTGGGACGTTTATTACGCATGTTATGTAATTTTATTTCGCTAAATCGTGAATGTGACGATTAAAACTTGACTTTTTATGTTTTACTTTTCCTTTGGTTTTTTAAATTTACATTGACATTTTTAGAGGATATTATATAAATTTATCTTTGATGATGAGTAGAAATAAAAATAGTTTGACTCGTTTATCCGTTGCTTACAGAACATGATAAATTGGTAGGATCTTACGATCTCGATCTGATCTTACGATCTCGATCTTGCAAAGACAAAAACAATCCCAGGTGGGATCGCGATCTTGACAGCCTATTGTGCAAGTGTTGAATTTACATAAAGTCGAATCTAGAATTTTTTACAAACACTTTAAAACCTTAAATTAAAAAGCGGTAAACTTTTGTAAACCCCCCCCTTCTAGTTTTCTACAATTGGTATAAGAGCCACGTCAAACAAGCTTTTTTAAAATAATTGTATTTTAAAAGTTGATCGATTATGGAATCAGAAAATATTCTAGAAGGCAATTTTGCAAAGACCACCACTATTTGAAAAGTGATGGATATATTTTATTGAAAAATAGGATTCGAAACTTATTTGAAGTCAAAAAGATCTAGATCTTTGGCATGTTATTACCGATGGTGATTTTTCCTTACTATTCAAAATAATCCCGAAACTAAAAAGGATGAAGTTGTACCTTTTCATAAACAAAACGATGATCTTAAAAAGAAACTTGCAAAAAATAATGAAGCTAAAATGGTAATTTATAATGCTTTGCCACGTAAAGAATACGAAAGAATTTTTATGTGTCAAACCGCAAAAGAAATTTGGGATACTTTACTAATCACTCATCAAGGTAATAATCAAGTCAAAGCTAATAAAATAGATCTCCTTGTTCAACAATTATGAAACATTTATGGATTCCGGAAGAGGAGTCAATAGCTTAATGCATTTGTGAAGGTTTATCTAGCACTTGATGAGGTTTTTTTTAGCAAGAAGTGTGTTGGAAATCTTAGGGCATTACATCCAAAATGGCGCGCGAAAGTCACGGCGATTGAAGAATCAAAGAATCTAACAACCTTACCTCTTGACGAACTAATTGGAAACTTGAAAGTTTATGAAGAAGTAATAAAGAAAGATTTTGAAACAGTCAAAGGTAAGAAAGAACAAAGTAGATCTCTTGCATTAAAGGTGAAAAAGGAAGTAAGTATGAAGAGTAGCTCAAGTCGATCTAAATGACGAAGTGTATTGTATGCGTAAAGGAATTCAAGAAATTCTTCAAGAGACGAGAAAGATTTGTAAGCACAACCACGATGCGATAGAAAAACATTCCATAGAAATTAAAATGATGGTTATGGTAAAAGTTGAAGAAAATGTTTTTAGATGTAGGTGATCCAAATCACCTCATTGGTGAATGTCAAAAAAAAGCCGCCAAAGAACAACGATCAAAGAGCATCTTATTGGAGGAGCATGGAGCACGATGGAGAAGATGAAGTGAAAAGACTAAAGATTGAAACTTGTCTTGTAGTCAAGTGCCCGTGAAATATACTTAGAATAAACTTGGACCGATGAGTGGATTAAAGATAGTGGATGCTCAAAACACATGACCGGTAATCGAAAGTTGTTTTCTTCATACAAAGCGTACAACGGAGGAAACGTAATTTTTGGGAGCAACTTGCGCGGTAAAATCATAGGCAAAGGTATGATTTCTCAAGACTCCCTAATAATTGAAAATGTTGAGCACGTAGATAACTTAACATATAAGTTGCTTAGTGTAGGTCAAATATGTGATAATAAATGCAAAGTAACATTTACCGAACACAATAGCGAAATAATCAAAGGCGAAAAGGTTATAGGTAAGGAATTAGGAAAGGAGGAATATATGTAATATAAACCTAGAAATAAACCGAAAGACAAACTATCTTGCAACATTAGACGAAAAAACTCCAACACCTATGGCATAGGAGATTAGGTCACGCTAATATGCAGCTAATTCAATCATTAGCATCTAAAAAATTAGTTAGAAATCTACCCAAACTTAAATAGGACCGACATTTTTGTGATGCTTGCAAAATTAGAAAGCAAGCTCATGCAATTCACAAGGCATAAAAATATAGTTTAAACTAGATGCTTAGAACATACTTCAATGGATTTGTTTGGCTCTTTCCGCCATACGAAAGCTATGGAGGGTAATAGTTATCCTTGGAATCGTAGATGACTAGTATCGATTCATATGGACTAGATTTTTAGCAAATAAAGCAAAAGCTTTTAAAAATTTGAAATATTTAGCAAAAATGATCCAAAAACAAATTAGGATGTTCCATTTGTATAAATTAGAACGGTCCATGGTCGGGAGATTTAATAATAAAGATATATTTCGGAAACTATTGTGATTTAATGGGATATCTCACATTTTTTCCGATCCTCGTACTCCCACAATTAATAGTGGAGTAGAAAGAAAATTCGCCACTCTTACTAGAATGAGTAGAACCATGGTTAAGTGAACATCCATCCTAAAAATTTTGGTGTAATGCGGTCGATACGTCACCTATATAATTAATAGATGTTTTCCATTAGACGTATTTTAGGAAAAAACTCACATAGGAGTTATATTAAGAGGTAGAAACCAAACCTTAACTATTTAGAGTATTCGAAAGTAATTCTTTAATTATTAATTACCAAAGATTACATCACCAAGTTTGAACCAAAGTCATACGAAAGGTGTTTTCCTAGGTATATTCGCAAATTAGTTAAGCTTTACATAATACTTAACAAACAAACAATGAAAGTTGAAGAGTCGTTGAATGTAACTTTTGATGAAACTCCTCCCCCGCCTAAAACATCACCATTGGAAGATGATGAGTTAGTCGAAGAAGAAGCTATTGAGGTTAGTAAAACAAAACCCATAGGCAATGATCTTGAAGACATTTCATTAGAAAATAATCAAATTATAAATATTAAAGAATCTAAAACTCATCTCCTAGAAAACGTTATTGGTAATCTAAATCAAAGAACTCTTAGTCGCAAGCTCAGACAAAAGAAATTTCATTTTGCTTTATTTTAACATAGAACCTAAAAATATAAATGAGGGATTAAAAGATAAAATTAGGTAATAGCCATGCAAGAGGAACTGTAACCAATTTAAAACAAAGGATGTTTAGGAAAACTAGTCCAAAAATCCCATGGATATGACATCTATGGAACAAAAATTGTATGTAGAAATAAACTCGATGAAAGATGGCATCGTAACTAGAAACAAACGCTAGGTTAGTTGCCAAGGCTATAATCAAACAAAGAAGAATTAATTATGACATACACATATGCACCGTAGCTAGACTAGAGTCCTATAAGAATACTTTTAGCTTTATGCTTGCGCACCTAGACTTTAAGTTATTCAAATGGATGTGAAGAGGTGCATTTCTTACACGTTTATCAAGAGGAGGTTTTTAGTGGCACAACCTTTAGGATAATTGACTTCGCAAAAACCTAATAATGTATATAGAACTAGAAGCCCCTTTATGGTCTAAAAACCAAGCCCCAAAAAGCTTGGTATGATCGAATTAAAATTCTTATAACTAGATTACTCCATGGAAGGGTTGATACACACTCTTCACTAAAAAGAAAGACTTAACATTATTATGTCAAATATATGTTGATGACATTATATGTTGGATCAAATTGTCAAGAAATGGTGTGATGATTTTGCCAAGGATCATGAATGATGCGTTTGAAATGAGTTGATGGGGGAACTAAATTTTTTCTTAGGATTACAAATAAAACAATTAGATGATGGAATATTTTTTAATCAATCAAAATATATTAAGGAAATGCTTAAGAAATTTAGACTAGAAGACTCTAAGCCAATGAAAACCCCTATGTCTACAGAAACCAAACTCACGAGAGACGAAGAAGGTGAGTCCGTAGATAATACCAAATATAGAGGCATGATAGGTAGTTTATTATACTTAACGGCAAGTAGACCCAATATCATGTTTAGTGTTTGCCTTTGTGCACGCTTTCAAGAGGATCCCAAAACCTCTCACCTAGAAGCGGTTAAACGTATCTTTTGATACATTAAAGGCACTACGCATTTAGGATTATGGTATCCTAAGGGATCCGGCATTGAAACAATAGTGTATGCGGATTCGGATCATGCGGGAGATTACGTAGATCGCAAGAGCACTAGTGGTGTTTGCACGTTTATGGGATGTTGCCTAACATCTTGGTTTTCAAAGAAGCAAACCGCTCTTGCCATCTCCACAACCGAAGTGGAATATGTAAGCGCCGGAAAGGCATGTCAACAAGCCCTGTGGATGAAACAAGCTCTCGTAGACTTGCGTTAGTAGACGACATTCTAATAATGTGTGATAACAAAGGGGATATAGACTTAAGTAAGAATCCCGTTCATCAGCAAGAACAAAAACACATTGAGATTTCGCATCACTTTTCTTCGTGATAATATTCAAAAGGGAATATCTTTATAGAAAAATGTCTCATCGGAAGACAACATAGGACGATATTCTAACTAAACCACTTTAACGTGACGCCATTTAACTACTTACGTCTAGGATTTAGGAATGGATGGAACAAAGTTGATTAGATGTTTTTGGCATATAAAGAAATGATAATCATCAAGAACTGTATGTCAAAAAATCTGAGAAATAAAATTTCTCAACAACCAGCGGCCCCCTTAATTTTAAGGGGGACTATACGCGATCGTCGTACGCGTCGTAAAACTCGGGTTGTTACAAGATTTGTATTTGCTTTTGTTGGTATGTGATTGTGTTTGTCTATTATTGTGTTTGCATGTGTTTGTATTTGTGATATTAAATAATAAGTAAAAAAATTCTAAAAATATGTTTTTGTCATAATAAAACCGCCGCACATATGTTGTTGTGTGGCGCACTTGTATCAATTTTTCCCGCCATGGTATTTTGAATTTTTGAAAAATAATAAAAAAAAAATGCGATGTACGTTGCACTTTCTACGAAGTGCGACGCACTTCTAGTCTAAAAAAATAATATAAAATATAAAATAAAATAAATATAAAATAAAATATATATGTATAATTTTTTTTATTTACCTTATATAATTATTGTGTGCTAAAAATATAAAAAAACATAAAACCCAAAAATATTTGTTTTTTGTATGTGATTATGTTGTTAAAGGTTTCAAACCTTATGTGTTTGCCTTAAATATAAAAAATCCAAAAGATTTTATTTTAGCCTTTATTTTTTCTTTCGTATGTGTTATGAATGTTTGAATACTACTAGTAATTATATTTTTCTTTTTATTCTATTTTTCCTTTCGTAATGTTTTATGCGTGCTCGCTTTACTAAATAAATAAAAAAAATTAAACGAAATAAACAAAATAAATAAATAAAAAGATTTTGAACTTTGTGGGTGTGTTCGCTGAAAACCCTCACGAGACTATAACTCATCCACTCGGGCCACCGAGGGGTTTAAATGCTTGTTGCATATGCTAAATGCAATCGTGGTGCCTATGAAAGTGCGCTTTTGTATTTTACGGTTTTTGTAGTTTAGTTTATTTTGCAGATTAAATAAATAAGTGGAGCTTGGATTGGTGGTACTGTTATCACTTGGGGGCCGATATATTTGGATTATTATATTACATGTGGTAGAATACACATGACGGCTTTCTGTTTCGCGCCGTATCTTTCAGAATTCAACCAAGCACTTATGAGCCCCGGGAAGTTTCGTTTCTCTTATATTTATTTTTCCCGTTTGTTCCACTTTTAAGTTATTTTCTAATTACGCATAATGCTCAACTTAAGTGTGGGGGGAAATAAGTTGGAAAATTAGACTCATTTTCTAATTTATAACTTTTGTTCGTCCTAAGTAATCTAAAAATCTATTCTTGCTTTTAACTTTTTTTTGCCACTTAGGTTAATATATTAGAATAAAACGTAGTAAAAATAATAATAATAATAAAATAAAGTTTTGAAATCAGAGATGTGACCCGATTGATAAAGCAGATCCGACTCGGGATCGATGACATTACTTGCGCATTTATAACCATTCCAGTAAATATGTGAGGATTTTAAGCCTGTATATAACATACGTATTTTATGCTTGATTCCTTTGATTATGAGTGTGTCGGTGATTTATTGATTCTAGAACTTGTGCTTGATAATCATTATGAGACCGCAGTGAGATCACGTTCGCGTGATATAGGTATTTCTATGTGATAAAGAGGCAACTTAGGATTTAACCTAAATTAGCCTATTCATTTAACATATTCTTTTAGCTGGTTACACTGATCAGCTAACCACCCAAATAAAACCCTTATGTTAGCACTCATCTTTAGTGCTAGATACCCCTAGTTTAACTCACTGAGCCATTCTATTCATATTTCTCATCCAAAAAATATAGAGAAAAAAGTACAAAAATATATAACCTTTAGCCTAGCCTTACCCCTTGTCGAAAGTCCCTATGGTTGGTTGCTAGTTGCTTGGTATGATTGGTTGATTTTTGCTCATAGTTTGTCCGCACTTTGTTATGAGTGATGTGCCATTTTGACGAAGATGAAGACGCGCAGCTTCGTGTTTTGTATTTTTTGTGGTAAAAACTTATATTAAGTGTGGGAGAATTGTTAGTTGTGTGAAGGATTGATTGAAAAAAATGAAGAAAAAAAAATGAAAAAAAAAGTTATAAAAAAATCGAAAAAGAAAAAAAGAGAGAATAAGAAAAGTATGAATAATAGTTGAGATGTTGGTTGCTTGTGACGTATTGCTATATTACATTTGTGCCGGTTTTATTATGACCGAGAGAGGTTGAATGTTTGATAACCTGGCGGGTTTGTGGATTGTCGTAACTAGCAACGTGGAATCAAGTTTTTTGTCGACATGTATATTATAAAACCAATTCCAGTATATATTTCCCATGACTTTCACACCCTGTATTAACCCTTAGCCTACGTTATCAAATCCCGAATAAAAGTCCTCTTTTAATATTTATACTTGGTGTTTACGCCATGTCGGTGTAGTTTTGTTTCTTGTTACAAGCCTTTGGTATGAATGAATTGTCTGAGCAAATTGAGTGTGATTCTCTTTTACCTTATTACATCACATACGTGTGTTTGAGTGCATTTTACTTTCTTTTTCGTGAGGTGCTTAGCATGTTATTACAACTTGATGATTTCATTTGGGTATGTCAAACATATTGGTTTTCAGTATTTAAAATCCAAAATATTTCCATAATTCTCATGTTTATTTTGTAATGCTTATTATTGTCCTTATTTTGCTTGAGGGACAAACAAACCCTGAAGGGGGGGGGGGGGGGGGGGGTACATGCACTTTTTGCGATTATTTATATCAAAACCAAAAATATTTTTGATTTTTCACACCCTATAAAAATTTTAAAAAAATAAAAAACAATAAAATATCAAAATTTAAAATTTTCCCTTATCTTGTCACTTAGGACTTTGTTTATAAAATTTCTTTTCTTTTATTTTCTTGGAGGGCAAGCCAAAGTTTTAAGTGGTAGGGGATTTGAAAGCTCAATTATACATGTTTCTATACGCGTTATCAACAGATATAAATATATATATATATATATATATATATATATATATATATATATATATATATATATATATATATATATATATATATAGGGGACCATTCAATACAAAACCACTTTTTTGTACAGAACCTATAGAACCACTTTGGACCAATAGAAATTTAGTATATTATTAAATGTTTTTCTTAATTCAAAAGGGTATAATAGTCAAAACACATTTTAATTTTTTTTAATTTTTTAATTTAAAAATGTTTTTTTATTTTCTTAATTTTCAAAATTATTTTTTTTAAAATTTTATTTAAATATTTTTCAGAAATTAAGTGCATATATGTTTTTTTATAATAATGATAAAATTTACATATTGTTTGTAGCGTACACTTTTTTACTTCCTAATGGTTAATTGCACATATGTTTCTAGTTCGTTATCTTTAGATAATTTATATATAAACCATAAAAATATTTATGTAACCTCAAAAATAATAACAACCAAAAACTAAAATATATAAACAAAATTGATATCAAATTAAATTCATTTTCGAATTAAATGCAACATGTTAATACCTTGGCCACGTCATATCGAAAACAATGTGCACTCTTCTGAAAACTTATGTGCACAGCTTCACTTTTCTCTTTAAATTCATTAGTAAATACGTGCTACGCGTCCACTTTTCTCAATTTCGTTAGAACATATGAGTACTCTTCCAAGAAGAACATATGTGCACAATGCGCTTTCTCGTTGAATTTATTAGAACATATGTGCCTGTTTTCTAAAGACATATATGCACGGCTTGAAGAACATATATGCAAGGCTTCGAGAACATTTGTGCACGCCATCAAAAAATACAAATGCATTCATTGAATCTTCGTCACACATCGTCATAGTCATTCCTATGAGTCATCCCTGAAAACAAATTATATTTATAAAAACAGTTATATCATATTATGCATTAAAATTAACGTAAAGCTAGTGATAAAATCAACCATTAACAAAAAACGTATATGTACGGGAGCTAAATGTGACAACAAATTACACATATTCACAATATCAAGTTCTTCATTTATGTCAACTAACGAAAGAGGACAATAACCAGAACAAGAACAACAAATATCAAAACTTCTATAGAGAAAAAATTTACTACGATTATGGCATATGAACATAAACTTAAAATGAATTAAAATACATAATTTGTTACCATCTTTAGTCTCATATCAGGACACAAACAACCATCATGAAACACAAAGTATAACAAATCTACATGAAGAATGAAAAATAAAATATGGATCATTTAAGAACCCTATGTCGTAAACACATTACAATCAACAAACACAACATGATATATACTAAATGTCCAGATCTCAAACAAACAGGATAAAGCACACAAAGCTCCTCAACTGCTATGAGTTTGATTTCATGCGTTGACTTTTGACACGTCAAATATTAGATAAACTTTTGAGAATTACTCGGAGCCCACACAGACCATAACTTTTGGATTGTTAATCGGTTGTGATAAATTATTATTTTAGGTGGGGACTGTAAGATCTGATTTAGGAAACAAATGAATACTAGTATAGAAGCCATCCAAATTTGTAATTGCCAGGAGATTATATTTTATTATTATATAAAATGGTACCCACGTCATTACATAAAAGGCTTCCAAACAATTATTAAAATGTAGTAATAACCATTAGGTGGTCACGAAACCAAAAGAGCAGAATCATGCCACAGTTGATGATGATTGTCAAAACGTAAAACGAATCAAAATCACAGAGGTGGATTCAATACCAAATTAAAAAAAATCAAACCTTAATTAAGTAATAAGATAATTGTGACGCCGCAACAGTCGCCATCCTCCTCCAACCATCGCCGATGTTGTTCTCCTCCTCCAACTGTCGTCGCCGCTGTCCTTTTCCTCCAGCCACAACCACCTTAGTTCTCCTCCATTACACAACTACAACAAACGTGATCGAGATTATTGTGATGTTTTTTTGTTTGTAAAAGATGATGATTTGGTCAAGAACGAGATCTGAATTTAGAGGCAGGGTAAGAGAGATTATGTGAGTGAAGAAAGAGGCTGCAGAAACAAGATATGGAGAGAAAGCAGTTAACCTAAAAACTAAAGATCTGTATCCCTAAATGAGTGGATCAGTTTTTAGAAATATTAAATGTTGATTTCCTATATTACCCTTTTAGTTTTTACAAATAATGGTTTCATCTTTCAAATAATTACATAAATGGCACAATCATTTATAGCCATTGATCAAACAATCTAATGGTTTATAAATGGTTCTGTAGGTTTTGTACAAAAAAATGGTTCTGCATTGAAAATCCCACTATATATATATATATATATATATATATATATATATATATATATATATATATATTGGTTAATTATAAGAACTATTGGTATAGAATAGAGTATATTTTCTATTTTAGGTTCTTGGGATGTGTGTGGAAGGAAAAACGGAAGAAACTCGAAGAAATGAAGCTTAAACGATGAAAAGACTCATGTTCGAATGCTCCCGACCACGGTTCTGTTTTTGATCATAACTCGGTCATCCCGAACTCGTTTTAGTGTATTCATGCTGGGACACGCGAGCGGAATACAATTATCTACAACCATCGAATAAGGCCAACTTCTAAAAATGACCAAAGTATGTCGCACTTGCTGAATGTGCGGCGCACTTTTTAACAGAACTGAAAAATCCTTTTACATCAAAATGCGCAACTCCTCAAGTGCGCCGCACGTTTTACTAAGTGCGCCGCACTTCCCTTCAAAGAATTAAATGATACCAGCATTAACTCACCAAGTGCGCCGCACTTATTCCTAAGTGCGCCGCACTTCGACCCCTAATTCAGCCTATAAATAGGGACGAAAATATCACACAAAATTAATTCCATTCTATCATCCCTTCTCATATATAACACACACACACTTTCTAAATCAATTGGGAGAGGAGGAAGGAGTGGTGAGGATCTTAGGATCCAATGATCCAAACACCCCTCTAAACCTCCATGCTACCACCACTCTCCACCATACACCACCACTAAAACACATATTTTCTAAAGTTCTACACCATATCTAGATCATATACCATCCATTTCCATAACCTTAACACTTATCACTTTGATTCTTGGAGGATTTACACCAAATTCTCTTAAGATCATCACCATAAACCTTGTTACCAAACACTCCATTTGGTAATATGTTGCGGATTTCCAGAAGTTACATGGTATTTTCTGGGTTATCTCAGTAGCATTTAGTTGTTGGTTGATCATGGAATTGTTAGTTTTGGGTTGGTGGTTGTTGTAGTCGAAATATTGGTATTGTTACTTTGCTTCTTATATGTGAAACATGAATAATATATGGATGATTTTGCTATGATTTATGAATATACATGTTTATGAATTCGATGTTATCTTACTTGGATCATTGTTTATCTCTTGATATATCTTGCAATTGAAATAGGCCGAAAGGATTAATTGCATTGATATATTTTGAATCATGTTGGCCATATGAATCAATATCATGCTTGTGAGAATGGTGTGGTAAATTGATAAACAACCTAAGTAGAATGATGTTTAAGACCCTTCCTTATGTTGACCGACCGGGTTGGGAGGAATTCATATATAAGCATATTTGATATAAACCATTCTTACTGCACTAGTGATGATGTGGTATATAGGCCGAAAGGATTCTATGTTATCATTGGTAGATATCCGTGTTATTATGATTACCCGTCATATATGGCTTGTATGCTTTGTTTATATAAAGTCTTGCTCTATCTCTATCTATTATGTTATGTGAATCATGCCTTGTCCCTTGCTTGCTTTATACACACGTTTTGGGTTTATGATTCGTGACAATCATTTAGCTTTGTTACTTAATAAACAATCTGTGAATTGCTACAAATCCCGTGGAACGACCTGGACTTACCTAATACTATATTACACTCGAATAGGGTATACCTGTCCGAATGTTATGTTTTTGGTTAAAAATCGGTATTTCTAGAAAAGGTTCAGTAGTTAGGTAACTTGAGACTTCTCTGTTTCAGATTGGTTTGAGCATAACCTCAGTTCACATCACTTCTACTCAGGTTGATATTCAAGTCTCTATACAGTTCCCCATTATCTTTATCGCCTTATTCATCTTCCTCTGTAAGTTCATAATCAGGTTGTGTTGAGACTTTCTGATCAGAGGTCATGTCATCATCATCTGCTTTTACTTTTTCTTTTTCTTTTTCTTGATCATCTACTATGTATGTTGACAAGTTTAGGTGAACAAAATCATCTCCTTTATCATCTGATTTAGTTCTTTGGTTGTCATTCTCTTGATCATCGTCTTCATCATCATTATCATCATTGTTATCATCACTGTCATGCTCCTCATCTTCTTCCTCATCCACTCCGTTGAACTGAATTCCATGATTCTTCATTCACTCTCTGATCTGTATTCTGGTACAAATAGGAACCTCTATTTGTCATCATCCTCCTTCATTTGTACTAGATCCGGTTTGTTGTTGCTCATCAGGAACCTTTGACAGAATGTCAACTCCATCACCTAAGCCACTTGCGTGAGAGATGTGGAATTCTTTCAAGCTTCTCTTAGTTACCAACCTCATTTGTTCTGCTTCTGATAGTGCAACTTTAGATAGTATTGTTAAACCTTTTGACTTTGTTGTAGCAGGCTTATCTCCTTTAGCTGAAGTCTTGATTCTTTTACCTTTGGAAGCTTGAGAAGGCTTTATCTTCGGAGATGATTTAGAGTCAGTCTTTTTATTTGTAGCTTGACTTGGAGCCTTTTTCACGCAGTACATAAGCACGGTAAGGTCCTTGAAATGCTTGACTTCGGGACAATGAATCCAACATGGCTTGACTGGTCAAGTGCTGAGGGAGAATAGCACCTTATTCTTGTGTGTCCTTGTGTTTTGAAATGACTCTTATGGTGGTGAACATGAAGTCATCCCTGGCATAATGAAAAAACATATTGTTTCTCTTTGGAATTGCTTGATCCTTTGTCATGAAGTAGTTGACAATGACTTTGGTGAAAACATGATACTACATGTCATTGTTCTTTTTTTCGAATTTCTGTTCTCACACTTTAAAATACCAAGTCTTCCCACAGTAGATAGACATAGTCCACCTGCTTGTTGTGATACATGCCCCAAAGAATTTGAGCATGTGAGAGGCGAAGACTTTCCAGAGCAGTAGTCTTTCCACTTAGACACTTGTTGATTATGGCAGCAAATTAATCTTCAAAGTGTTGATGCATGTGGTTGACATTGACATCAGATAAAAACTTGATTTCACCAGTGTGTCCAAGATCTCTGATAAAAATAGAATATCCTCTTCAAGTAGGTTCTTCAAATTTCTGACCAGGGAGTTTGGGGCAAATTTTTGACACATCTCTGAATTGTCACCATTAACTGTGGACTTTTGCATCCAACTTTGAAACGGAAGTGACGAGTGATGGAGACAGTGACCCAGAACTCTTGCATGTATATTTCTGGTACATCAGCATAGATCTCAAATGCATTGTAGAATGGAGTGAGTTTGAAAGCATCTAATGCCACTTGAAGAGTAGGTTCCTTAGATTTGAGAATTAAGCTTAGTCAAAGATTGCTTTTCCCTATCTTAAGACGGTCAGCAGGGGCGACTAATTCATCATCTAGTGCCTGTTGTTGAGCTCTTGTAGTATCCATGATTCTGCTAAGATAGGATCAATACAGTTTATGTACAACTAATTTTATACAATATACTATAGATACCTATTGAGTGAGCACGTAAAGTTGATTCATGATGTAAACGTTTCTTAAGAATTAGGAACTTTAAGACTTTTTGCACTTATTAAGATCTATCCATTTAAAAAGACAACGTAAGCTAACTTAACTTGTTTTAGAGTGAATAATTAACCAAGTTTAATTAATACCCTAATTAAGATTTTTAAATTGAAAATTTGATCTTAAGTGTTTTGGGTCTTGGAGGCAAACATGATTTCTAAGGAAGAAAACTAGTTGTTCGGATCCTTAATGATCAAGTTGTTCGGTTCCTTAAGTAGACTAGTTGTTCGGTGCCCAAAGGACATGTAGTTGTTCGGTTCCTTAATACACTGAGTTGTTCGGTTCCTTAGTGCTTCAGGGTTGTTCGGTTCCAAGTAACATTAGTTGTTCGGTTCCTACTATCAACTAAGTTGTTCGGTTCCTAATAACACTAGTTGTTCGGTTCCTACTATCAACTAAGTTGTTCGGTTCCTAATAACACTAGTTGTTCGGTTCCTGCTATCAACTAAGTTGTTCGATTCCTAATAACACTAGTTGTTCGGTTTCAAAACATAGTAATTTGTTCGGTTCACAAAGAGTGCATGTTGTTTGGTACCAAAAGACAACATGTTGTTCGGTTCATTGTTAACATTTCACAATCAAGTCATTTTTAAGCATTCAAACTTGATGTACTAGAATTTAAATCACAAGAACCACACTTAGGGACATGATAACAATGTGAATCCACAGAATCATCAATAGCATACAGAAAACGAGCACATTTAACCATTAACGCACATTTATACAACACACTACAATCAAGGGCATGTTTTAATGATTCAAACATATTTAAGAATGCTTAAAACAACATTCCTACACAAAACCCATTAACATATTACATTGAAACTAAAAAACCCAAATTTTCGTACAAACAATTAATCATATTCAATCCATATGTTAAGCATACATAAAATTGAGTTAAACTAGTACATTACACACCAAAAACTACAAAACCCCTCAACTAATTTGGCTTTTTAGCCAGTTTGATTTTCAAGAACCCTAATTTGAGAATTAGGGATTTTGAGATCAAAAATGGATGAAAACCAAATTCCTTTGAGATGTTGGTAGGTTAGGTAATGTAGAACAATTTATATGTTGTACCTTAAGCTTGAAACCGACTTGAAATAATGGATGGATGGGTGGCGATCGTATGTGGGAGAGAGAGGAAAAAAATTCTAACTTAAGTGTATGTTTGTGTGTGTAAGGAGACGGGGTCGAGTGATGTTATAAAATGATTTTCGTTTTTGAAACATTTGGCCCCTCAAGTTTCAATACCCTTTTATTTTGCATAGATAAGTTTTATAAGGCATTTATAAGTTAAGCAAATAGCACAATTAGTCCCTAATGTTTATACTATCATACATATAGACTTAATTTTGCAAAATATTCCCTAACGGCACACATAAGTTAAACTTAATTAACTTTCCTTAAGAGATATATTTCGTTATTATTTAAAACCTTTTTCTTTATGAGCATATTATTATTATGAAAAAGAAATTTGACATTTTCTCCCCCTCAAACAGTGACCCGTTTTCTATTGAAAGAGTTGTAGTCATTGTTTGAGAAGTCAAATGTTTTACAAAAAACATTTTCTGATGACTTAATGTTTTATTTTTGAAAATCAAACACCATGAAATAAGATTTATCTTATTTTAAAACATAAGTGCACTGACACGTACACTCATGATAATATAGGAAGCACGGGTTGTGTTTCAAAGTAAACACAAGCCTTTGCATGGTCATAAAGTAGACCATGCCCGAGAATAAATTCCCGTTTAAAGGTCAAGTTTTCTTTTTGAAATACTTGCCTTTAAGATGATGATCGGGTTACTATCTGAAATAATAGCAAGCCATTTGGCATGTTTTGAAAAACTATTGAACTTCTGCTTGAACTTCATTTACAGACTCGTATCTGTAGGTCCTTATAAACAGGATCTGAATGAGCCTTGAACGACTTATAGTCCTTTGAATAAATCCAAAGATACTATGAGAGACAATGACTGTGAATATAAATATTGACGCGGAATATCAATATCTATACCAAGACGAACACAAGAACAAATACTCAAATTGCTATTACTATTACTATTTGATTGTGAATACTCAATCAACTCATATGTTTACAATACTATTCTATGTTCCTTTTATAGACTTAAGGAACCCTAAACGCGTTAAGAGATAATGCTTATCTCTTCCTAAATCAACGCTAATTGATAACTATTACTAAAATTACAAACAGACTTAACTGTCTGACCAAGCAGTATTAACTATAATACTGCCAGACTTAAGTTAATGCTGGCAGACTTAACTTGCTCTACCAGACTTAACTTCTATACTAACAGTACTAACTATTCAGCTATCAGTACTAACTATAACTAACAGACTTAACTTTAATACTAACAGTATTAAGTCTGTTTACAATATTTTCCTAACAAAGTATATATAATCAAGTTGCTTAAAAAAGTGTATATATTAAAGTTCATGAACAAATGAGTAAGTAAACATTTGGATCTTGTGATTCTTGGATAATATAAGGATAAAGCATGGACTAGGGACCCTAATGATGTAATACATGTGATAATAAGTGTTATAATGGACTAGTAACAAAGTGGTTAAACTAAAAAGTTATAAAAACTAGTTTTAAACATATTTTCCCAAAAATTTCTAAAGTTGCTGTTTAAATTCGAATTTTAAGGCCTTCATTTTATATTTTTTTAAAATACTACATGTCATGGGGATTCCAAAAAGGTAAGAAACTCGAAAAACCGATTTATAACGAAGGAGATACGCTAATTTCAAGTTATACGTTAATTAAACGCATTATAAAAGAAATTTTATAAAAATGAATTACAAACTACTTCTAATATATAATATTTGTTATTTTTCTCAAATAATACATAATTTTAGAATTCTAAAACAATAATAATTATAATTTTTTGATTAATAACGAATCAGTTATGAATTTCGTAAGTTTATGATAATAAATAGTTTATAAAAATAATTATATAAAAGTTAATGTTCACAACAGATATATTTATTTTGAAAACATAATTAATTAGATAGAACTTTTAATTACGAAGACGTGCTCGAAAGAATCAATAAAAACGGAGTTAAAACGAATAAAATACGACGTTTACGAGGACTAATTTTATAAAAATAATTTTATACAAATCCATGAACAGTAAAAAATACTGTTCACCAGAGGACTCAAATTATGAAAATGTAATATTTTGATAACTCATCTTAATACTAAAGCGTGGACGTAAGAAACGTAAGAAACAGACTTGAAATGATAAAGTTACTCCATTTTCACTAAAGTGTTATTTATAACGGGTTTTTAACTTATTACATGATTTCTACTAATGCGAGTAGTTGTGTTGTAGAGTTGATTGTTTTATATAGGGGAGCGAGTTAAGCTCGATAGTGCTTTGGTATTATGGCGGCATATATTTTTTGGGGGGCGGGCGGGATGGGCGGGTAGGCTGGGCGGGGAGTAGTGTGTGGCTCGGATAGAGTGTGGTGGGATGTGACAATGGGGGTAGTCTGGTGGGGGGGTATTTTGAAATACGGGGGTAAGGTAGAAGGGGGGGGGGAGAACATGCAAATGAGAAGGGCAAAATTGGATTGAAGAAACAGGTTAAAAGAAGCTACGAAACGTGGTAGCGACAAAGGAACACACTAAGAAGAGCTTGCATGGAGTTTCGAATTCACGGTTGAAAAGATAAAGAAAGCGAGCAAACGGTATAAGTTGAAAAAGTGGGGTAACATCAAGAGAGGAAGTATGAAGTCTAAGGGAACGTTGGCGGCGTTGATAGGAAAAATAGAAAAAAGCGACAAGAAGAACGGACACAACTAGAAACGGAAAAGATCTATTATAGTAGAAATAGAAGTAAGAGAGGTAGTAGGAACGAGAGAACGTTAGAGAAGAGGGAGAAGAGGAAAGAAATACATTCAAGATAACGAAGACAAGGAAGGGAAGAGAGAAAAAACGAATGGAAGGACGGTGGAAGAAAGGAAACATGAAGGACGAGAAAAGACAAACAAGAACAATACAAGGAAAGTAGGACGAGAGGGTGTAACAGCAGTGAAAAAGGGAAGACGAAGTAGTACAAGAGAGAGAAAGTGACAAATGGGGAAGAAAGAACATGGAGAGGATCAAAGGAATGTTGGAGAAGTGAATTGGGGGAAATCAATAAAGATATGAAAGTTTTAGAAAGGGGATATTGGTTAGAGATATAAGAACTTGGAAAATTAATAAGGAAATGGGGAAATAAAAATAGGAGAATCGAAGACAAGGGAAGGTAAGGGGAGAGAAGGTAGACAAACTTAAACCCCTCGCCCTCTCCTCTCTTTACTCCTACTCCTCTATCCCTCTCTCCCTCCAACTTTTCTCCACTCTACGCGTGACGATTACATGCTTGTTTTACTATTGGACCCAAGTGTTTTAAATTGTATGCTATCCAGATTATTGCCTGAATACTATTGCCTAAGTTACCGTATTGCCATTTAAGTCCCCTTTTTATCATGAACCGTTAAATACCAGCTGGGTATACGAAAGTGTTGTGGATAGATCTATCAGGACTGACAATCCCCGTCTGGGTTGTGGTTTCTAGTTGACCATTGACGCATTTAACATTTGAAGAAAATTCATAGAATGTTTGGCAGCATCTGTATCTGTTTTGAGAAATTCGTAGGATGTTTGGCAACATCTGTATCTATTTTGGGGCACAACCCTCAATTACTGGTTTGATCGTAATGCATGTTAAGGTTTCGGTGTCATGAGCTTAGTACAATAATACACGTTTTGGACTATGGAATACGTATATAGTCTACCATTACTTCAATCTTGTGGTCCACCTTTCTACTGATAAACCTATGAATTCACTCAACCTTTGTGTTGACCTTTAGCATGTAATTTCAGGTCCTAAGGTATGAAGATTGGAGGGGAATTGCGGGGATATCGAAAAAGATGGATTCTATGTTTACTTAAATTCGATGCAACTATTATCTTTTAAAATCTTATGTCATCTTTTGAAGTTGGGATGTCGTGCTTTTAAACTTATGTATGACAAATCTAAATGTCATTTTGAAAACTATGGGACCGAAGCTGAAAACTCTGATATTTTATAATGCATCAAATGTTATTTATTTAAAAACGTCTCTTTTGAGGTCGTTTCCTATATCTTGATTATTGTGCTTTGACGTAGCACCCCATTGTTACCATTCCGCTGCTACTTGATTTTGGGAGTGTTACAACCAACTTAAGCATTTTTGCCATAATGAAACTATTTTAAAACAACTTATAAATAGGTATTCAGTTGTTTTCGTTGAAGCTTCACAAATTAGGCAAAGCACACATGGAATGTCGATACCACGCCAATATAATTTTGATAAGAGAGGAAGCATGTCCAGCGCCAACCGTCAAGTGAAGATGTTAATCTTTTTGGGAATCAAGTGAATCCAATCATGGGTCAACTATACCTTGATTGTTTCCAATCAAGGTGGTTGAGTCAATGATGCTCGACGGGCGTTTGACAGTGAAGATACCGTCTTGGTCGAGCAATTACACTGCCATCCATGACCCCATAACGAAGAATAATGCCACTAATGCTATCCATCAATGTTTTAAGATCAGATAAGGTTCTGCCCCTCGGTTGACAACACCATTGCCAAATGCCACTCCAAACTGTAAAATAGAAAATAGAGATTTTATTGATTGTGTTTTTGTGTGATTACATAATAAGATATCATCTCTATTTTTAATAAAACATAACTTAGAGAATAAGCTAACAAACCCTAAACCTAATTGACCCAAGCCCACAATTAGGTTTGGGCCATAATCTAATCGTCTAATACTTCCCCGCAGTTTGAACGACAACCTTTTGGATGAACAAACTGGAATGAATGTTGAAAGCCGCTTATTCTTTTCATCTTCTTTTTTTGTTTATTTGAGCAGAAGCATAATTGTATTTGGCGGCATAGTAGTTTATTGCTTGCGACATCCTCCTTTGCGTGACATTTTTTTTACGTCATGGCTTACTTTGCCTTTAGAAGGGAGCGGAAATTTGATGATCAACTTTTGTTGTCAACGACAATGATCTTCAACATTGAAACCAAATAGATGATGAAGAAAAAAATATAGTTGATCGAAGGCAACGCAACATTTTTTTTACGGCTAGGGTTTAGGGTTTATGAATTGAAAACGAAAAACAAAATCCTAAAAAAACATTAAAGTAAAAATAAAGGGAATCCCTCCAGATCACCGGCAAGTACCCGATGACCGGAGGATAGCAAAATTTGTTAGTGGATCTTACCTAAATCTCTAATACCATGTAAAATAGTAATTAGAGATTTTATTGATTGTGTTTTTGTGTGATTACATAATAAGATATCATCTCTATTATAAAACATAACTTAGAGAATAAGCTAACGAATCCTAAACCTAATAGACCCAAGCCTACAATTAGGTTTGGGCCATAATCTAATCGTCTAATACAAACATCGTTTACAAATTGCCGACAGTCTTTTAAGCAATGCTTGAAATTGTCTAGAGTAAACAAACAAGAGAAACTATTTAAGTTGGGATAGAGTCTACCCGCTTATCGCACAAAAAAGAAATATCATTTCCACTACCAATCTTTCGAATAGAAGATTACATAAATGGAATTCCTAACCCGCCAATGGCAGCCTCTATACTCGCAATATTATCCCAAACCTCATTTTTAAGACTCGTGCTGATATCTTTATTTAACCCCATAAATGGATTTTATAACATTACATCATGATGCAACTTTATCGTATGATCATGAGAATGATCATATGAAGATTAGAGATGAAATGTATATGTTTATGGGGTGATGTTAGACCCCTTTTTATTGAAGATGTGCATTTAATAAATGTTGTGTGTTTATGATAATTTTTGTTAGGAATCAAGAATGATGGTGTTTGGCCTTGTGGTAGAATAACTATGGATGTGAGGTAAGTAAATTGGTTATAACATGTTTTGTTAGCTTTATCATATTGTTATATGGTAATGGAATGTGAATAGGATATATGAAGCAAGTTAGTTAGTTTTGGATAAGATTCTAGATGTAGCTTCGTTAGTCGGCGGGCTAACTGTGGGAAATGTTCAACCTCGCAAGGTTGGACGTGATAGGTCAACCTTGTTGGCTTAAGGTTAGTATTTCCTATATCGCTAGCTTAGCTAGTATATAGACTAGTGATGGTATAAGGCATGATCTATGGATTATGCATTGTTAGCTTGTTATGTCATTTACTTTCTAATCGTTTTTCTTATGTGTTTAGTTGTTTATGTTTTTTAGGCTATGTGAATAAAACTTATGAGGTGAGATAGGGTCTTGGCTAAGACCTTACGATGGAAGCAAAGGAATGAAAGTGCATTGTCTTGTGGGTATGCAAGTATTCGTAAAGTGGCAAGCTTGAGCAAGTTAAACCCCCATGTGTTGTAATGATAGAGTCTTTTGAAAATGATGTGTATTGTTAAGTCTTGATATAGATTTAAAGTTATATTTTCATATCTTAAAGTGTATTAAAGTGTTATGTACAAGTCAAGTATTTAAAGTGTCTTAAAGGGTGTTTGGCATAACACATGTGATTTAGTAAAGTTGGCTAACTTATACTTTGTCATCTTTATTATTTATAAATTTATAGTTTTGCTTATAAAAATGATTTATTCCTCATATATTGCGGGCAATATTACCTTGTTGGTCTCAAAATACACGTTTAGTTTATCATGAATAGTTATTTATCTTAGAACTTAGAATTTACGATACTTATATTTAGAATAAAATATAATTTTGTAAAACTATAGGGCCATATGGGGGTTTTGTTTTTATTTAAGGATAATAACTTGGAAAAATGCTTTAATTTTTATTGTTTCTTGCACAAATCTTTTAAATTTTGACATTTTAGTGTAATCGATGACCTAATAACCGGTTATTGCTTATGTGACCTATAGGATTTTTCTTCTATAATTATCAAATATTATTACTATAATAACATTTCGTCTATTAAATTATAACACCGTCGTTTAACCGTTTTTTTACTCTTTTACCTTATCTCTTATCATTTTCCCATCTGTTATGTTATGTACAGTAAACAACAACAAAATCAGTTGTTGATCCAATCATTTAGACTCCTTTCTACATAAATTCATGCCACAATTTTTTTTCTTCGATACATAATTGCAAAAATGTGTCAGCGTATTGTCACAACACCCAACCTATATACCCACCAGGAAATTCACCTTCCCTATCGTCACACTATCACAAAAACATAAACTCGCCAGAACATTCATCTTCCCCACCGTCACACCCCAAACAATTTTTAAGTATTTTATATTTAAGTGTCTTAATATAGTTTGACCTGTGACTTTTATATTTTGAAGACCTTGTTATTATTGGTTAGTAAATGTTTTTTTAAGTGATAAGTTAAACCAATTATTCAAACTATAGGTCAAAGTTTATGTAATATGGTTTTAGAAAATACTATGAGGCCAAACTATAAGGAAATATGACTTGAATGACCAAAACTGCCAATTAAGTAATTGATGTCCAGATTTTTGTAATCAAATATCCACCAAGTTCCACAACATTCCATATTTCTCTTGTGTTTGGTGTAGGTGACGTGATATAAGAACAAGGAACATATGATGGAAGCAAATTTTTTAGTGATTTGATGTGAGATTAGTGTTCAATCCACGCATGCTTGTCCCTAGAAGCAATCATCCTACAACTCAAGTACGTTAAGTTCTTGATGGTGGCGGTTTATTGCTCCCTCACGGACTTGAGAGACAAAAAGATTTTAAGGATTATTTGGAGTATAATATTAATAGATGGACGGTGAGGTGTAATATATGGGCCGATTCAATGAATGAGACGAAGAACTGAAAGATTTGGACCGGTTTTTAGATGTTAAGTGCTGATATGTTCAACATGTTAGTGCAAATGCGGCCTTGAGGAGACCCCTAGGAGTAGTTCGTTCATGTGCCAACAAATCCGCTACTAAGTGAGTAAAACTTTACAGGTTTTCTTATTTCTGAAAATTTATTAATTCATATTCGGTATATATGTGCTAACTTAGTCTTGGATAGATTCAAATCGGATCATCTTCTTCGGTAAACCAATCATGACTACGGCCCGATCCCGTTGAGTTATTTCAACCATTGGACGGAATTTGGGAAAAAAATTTTGGGGGTTTATTTTAAATAAGTTTTCTTGACCTTTACGTGGAATTCTGCCCCTGACGACAACTAATGTCAATGAGGAACGTGATGAAAAAGTTAAATTTCTTAAAGTAAAATTCGTGAGTGGCTTAAAATCTATAAAAGAGAAATGGATTCTGGTATTCTAAAGAAGAGGCTTAACAGAAATGATGCTGATAGATAAGGCCTAGCTTCTGAATATCATTATTAATAATAATGGAGGTTTATAAATCCATTCAATACCTGATAAAAATTCATGTAAATGAATTTGGCTCAAAGGCTAAGGTTTAACTGGGCATGAAGGGGGATTGAGAACTCTCAACTATTTCAATGGTCTTGAATAAAAAAAGAAGTCAATCTAACATTCGGGAATTATGTTGATGGTAAGTGCAAGATCATCCTAAAGTTATTAAATCTTAATATTACTTCCATTTTCGGAAAAAGATTTAAAAACCATCTGCTAATCGAAGTTCTAATTGTATTAAATTGCCTAAGACTATTTCTATCGATCAACAAACTGAATAAGAAGGCGGTGTCTAAAGAAGTGAAGTAAGAAGGCGTGTGGGATTGGGTTGTTTCCGACAAAATCTCCTGTACCGGAGTGGATTTTCGTTTGGCTTATTTATAGAAAAATTTTGGACATGTATTGAAAATTGAAGATGTTTTGACGGCTGTTAATTATTTCTTTAAAACCTTCGGTGACATTCCCAAGGGATGTAATTTGCTTTTATCATAGCCTAAATCCCCGAAAGGTGCGATAAGGCTACATAGTAAATACTTTAGACCCATTAGTCTTGATTGGAAGCATGTTTACAAAATCATAGCTAAGATCAGGCCAATCGACTTGTGGGCAGTGTTTTGGGTTATATTGTTAAATGAATTCAATCCGCTTTGTATTTCAGATATACAAATCTTAGATTGGCCATTTCATTCTTAATGAGGGCATTCAATAGGTGAAAGTCCAAGAAAAAGCAATCCTTAATCTTCAAGGTTGATTCGAAAAGGCCTTATGATTCGGTACGTGGATGTTCTAGATGATGTACTAAAAAATCGGTTTTGGCAATAAGTTGGTGCGAATGGAATCCAAAATGTATTTAAGATCTACGAGTGGTTCCCATCACATAAACGGGAGTCCTACGAATAATTTCAATTCTTCAAAGAGGGCTTAAGCTACAAGTGCCCATTATCTCCGTGTTTATTATTCGGGTTGTTTGTTGTGGTTGTTGGGGGTCCTTTTTATTTTAATTATGGAGACCTACATTTATCATTTCAAAGTGTTTGTGGACTGTCAGTTTATTCAAATGCATTCATCTAAGTCCATTTGGGTGAATCATTCTCATATGTTCTAGATGCGGACGATGCGATGTTTGTGGTCAATGGCTGGTGATATAATATTAAATGACTCCTTGTTCATGTTTTGGAATGCTTCTTTCGGGACTTCCGGGATTACGGTATCAATATGTCTAAAAGCAAGATTTATGGGGTTAATGTTTGAGATGATAAGATCAAAGGTAGCGGCTTCAAACTTCGGTTGTCCTAATTCTTAATACGACCGATTTACTTACTTAGGTACAAAAGTGGAGCAACATGTCCCGGTGTACAGCTATGGACGGAAATTATAGATAAGGTGAAATACTCGCTTATCAAAATTGGAAATTAAAGTCCCATTTCATTGGAGGTAGGCTTACTTTATTAAATCGTGTCTTTAGGTTTGTCGATACCTGATATTTTCAACATGACTACTTTAAAGACCCTTTAACTGGATGCTTCGTTCAGCTTGGAGATCTATCCGATGCCGTAGTTTTTAACTGGACATGAGCTCAAAAGTAACAAATCTTCCTTGGGTTAAATGGGAACAGTGTGTTTGCGGCCAAAGAAAAAGGTGGTCTTGGAGTTTCAATGCCTTTTGCTCTTAACAGAGCCATATTGATGAAAATGGTTCTGGAATTTTATTCCCATAATGATTCTTTAAGGTCTAAGTAATGTAAGTCTATTTAACGGATTTGATGGTGAGGTAAAAAAAAGTCTCTAAATATGCTAGCAGGTCCTGCCTGGAGGGATATTATTTAATGAACTGTCAGAGTTGAAAGATCAAGGTATTAACATACGTTATTTTAATAAAATTAAAGTGGGCAATGGGCGAAACCATACGAAATTCTGGGAGACTATATATGTATGGGCAGCAAGTCACCCCTTTTAAGCTCTTATTTCCTTCCACCTATTTATGCTCTGTGATAATATTAAAGATGCGACAATCTGTTATGAAGCTTAACGAGCCTCAGCCTTGAAATAACTTCGTCCAACATTATATGAGGTAATCGAGCCAGTCTCAGTTCAAGGAGCTTACTGAACTTGCTCATACCGATCAGTTGCTAAATCCGTGTCCTGAGTAGATGGTTCTGGTCCTTGTTAGATGGATCGGGGGAGTATTCTGTCGCTTCTATTACGGAGGATTTATTTGATGATCAACGTCTCTAACGATGGAGTTTCAAAAGACTCTTTGGATTAAAAGTGTCCCCGATTAAGTGAATATTCCTATCTTGGAAAATCAATTGGAAGAGGCTTTTTCCTACGATATTCAATATTTCTGCGTTAGAGGTATTGAGGATTCGATTTCTATCCTTTTATCCCATTTGTTTAAAGGGGGGGGATGAAACTACTAGACATATATTTTTATTAGTTTTGTTTGTTTAGTTAGACAAATATGCGCGACAAAATTTGTTCTTGGTGGATATTCGAATTTCGGAATGTTCACCGTCCTTCACTGAATGGATCAACTGTATGGCCTCTTTACGTCTTCAGTCTAAAGTTAAGAAGATGATTCCAAGGTGTCCTTATTGTGGTTAGGTGGCTTTTGTGGTCTTATATAGATCATCGCAACAAACAGCTATTCGGAGGAGAAGAAACCTTCAAAATCGATTAATTGATGATGGGATGTTTCCATATCTTTTTATTGTGTTAAGTCTAGATGTAAAGCATGTCGTCAGTTGGGATGATTGGCATTAAAACCCATCTTTGATTTCTCTGTAATTCAGGCTGCCGTTTCAAGTGTTCTTAATAAAATCCGTGTTATAAAAAAAAGTATTTATATAAATTATTGAAATATGTGATAATTGAAAGTTCGTGTTCATAAAGTAAATTAGGGTTTTGGGTAAGGTTTGGTATAAAAAGAAAGCATTGGTAGAAGTAGACGGTAAATGATTAATTCCCCTTTATGATTTATGTCCTAAATAGTGTTTTGGAGATTTTTTCGTATGATCAAAGAGAATGAACAAATGAAGATTAAGATGTAAATGTATATGTTTATGGGGAGATGATAACCCCTTTTTATTGAAGATGAGCATTTAATAAATGATGTGTGTTTATGAAATTTTGTTAGGAATCAAGAATGGGTGTTTGGCCTTTGGAAGAATAACTATGGATGTGAGGTAAGAAAAATAGTTATAACATGTTTTTGTTAGCTTTATCATATAGTTATATGGTCTAGTGAATGTGAATAGGAGATATATGTGAAGCAAGTTAGTTAGTGTTGGATAAGATATCTAGAATGTAGCTCGGTTAGGTCGCGGTCAGAACTGTGGAAAAGTTCAACCACTGCACGGTGACGTGATAGGCCAACACTTGTTGGCTTAAGTTAGTATATCTATATCGCTAGTAAGCTATTATATAGACTAGTGATGGTATATAGGCATGACTATGATTATGCATTGTTAGCTTGTTATGTGTCATTTACATTACTAATCGTTTTTTTCTTATGTGTTAGTTGTTTATGTTTTTAGGCTATGTGATAAAACTTATGAGTGAGATAGTGGTCTTATGGCTAGACCGCTTACGATGGAGCAAAGGAATGAAAGTGCATTGGTCTTGTGGGTATTGCAAGTATTCGTAAAGTGGCAATCTTGAGCAAGTTAAACACCCATGTGTTGTCATGATAGAGAGTCTTTTGAAAATGATTGTATATGTTAATCCTTGATATAATATTTTAAAGTTCGTTATATTTTCATATCTTAAAGTGTATTAAAGTGTTATGTACAAGTCAAGTATTTAAAGTGTCTTAAAGGGTGTTTGGCATAACACATGTGATTTAGTAAAGTGAGCTTCCGCATGTTGTTTAGGCCAAAATTGTACACAACTTTAGAATATACGATGTATTAAAATATTCTGGAAAGTTTCGTGTTGTGTCAAGTTGTGGAAGTCGGTTTTCCGAAAAATATAGCGAAAGCATCAGCAGGTTTTTAGCCTGCGACTAAATTAGGTTTTTGGTTTAAGCAGGCAAATAAAATCATTTGGCCCATAGCTAAATTAAGCAGGCAAACAAAATCATTTGGCCCACAGCTAAATGGGATATTTGGTTTTAGCCCACGGCCAAAATTATTTGACCCACTTCTAAATGCCATTGTCAGCTAAAAAACAATATTATTTTTTGTTATTTTATCAATTTTAGTTTGGGGCATTTCACCCACCACCAAACTAGCATCGATCCATGGTTATAAGGTATTTGATTATGGTTTAAGGTGTTGATTATGATTATGGTTTCAATTAGGGTTAGGGTTTCGAGTTTGGTGAGATAAAGAATTGGTCATCAAAGGGTTAGGCTTTCCTTAGGGTTAGGTATAAGTACAGAGTTTTAGTTGTCACACCCCCAAATATCGAAACAGAAGATAACGAGACATGACTTTCATAGCACAAAGTTACAAGTTATATCGAACGACCTCTATATGAGTCGTTTGAAAATACACATTTAATTACATAAATAAAGTTTTAACAAAGGACGAGTTTCAAGAGTTTACATCAAATATAAAAGAAGATTTTAGTTCATAATCAAACGTTAAAGTATTGCAAGAAATATTCGACATGATGAGAGCGCAAAATGTGACACTAGTATGATGCTCCAAGTGCTATCCATGATAATGCAATTAAGAACCTGAGAAAAACATGCTAAAACAGTCAACATAAAGATGGTGAGATCATAGGTTTAACAAAACAGAAACTTGGACCACAAGATTTTAAGTGACTATTGTAACAAATACAATATCAAGGAAAGTATTACTATTGCACTAAGCTCATGACATCGAAGCCTTAACAGTACATTTATTTGTTCGTTGCCCCAGTAGGTGCTTTGCCAAACACCTAGTAATCCTTAAATGAAACCCATCTGTTTGACCAGTTGGCGCGACCAACCCGGACGAGGGTGTCAACCCCAATATATCTATTCACAACATTCATTCTTACAACGTAATTAACGGTTCATGATAATGGGGACTTAATGGCAAATGTGGTAACTTAGGCAATACGTATAGGTTTAAGTACTTGTCTCCATAAGTAAAACAAACAATGTATACTCACCCCAAAGTAGTTCAAAACGAGTATTAAACAAGTAAAAGTGGGGCTATGCTACTTATCTTAAAAAGTAGTGGTTACGGAAAATCAGGGGTTGTCCAAAGATAATTATTACAAAGATAATTACGTCAAGCAAGTGTTATATAATTATTATAAAGATAATTTATGACTTTTCACTTTTTATACTAAAGCTGAAAATCAGGGGTTGTCCAACTATTTTACCCGATTTTAAACGACCATAACTCCCCTATTTTTAACATCTTTCAATGAAACGAAGACCCACACTTAGCCCTATGTCTTAGCTTTCCATCCATTATAATTACACTCCTAGATTCAAAGTTTAGAGCACCCAAACAATTGTTGCAAGACATGTATGTAATCAGCTATAGTTGATTGACACCTTGTTTTCTACATTTTATTTAATATACCAAACGAACTCCATGGACCATGAAATTTACGCAAAAATCTGCATAAGACATTCTAGTATCTCATGGTTAAAAGATTTTTACCAAAAGTTTTTAGTAAGATAATTAAAACTAGCTTTCAAAATGACCATTTTCTAAACAAATTTAGTATTTCTTTACAACTAAGTTTAAATCAACTTTCAACACTATAAATCTACAAAGGTGATATGAAATAATGCATGATACGTTAAATATGAGAAAAATGGGATTTCACGAGAGACTTACACGAAATGGTGATGTGTTTGGAGGTCAAAAAGTGCACAAATACTAACCAGAAGCTTAGAAACCTCTAATTTTACAATACCAAACCTTAATTTCTTAGAAACTCTTTGTGTAAACCATTAACCAACCCTTAAACCTTGCTTGAAAACCTTTAGAGAGCTGACATTATATGTGTGTTTGAGTGTGTGTAAAATGGGTGCCAATTGGTTCAATTTATAGTGCAAGTAATGGAAGGGTCAAAAGAGACTTTAGTCCTTGCATGGTCAATAACATAAGAAGGGTAAAAAGCATGGATTAGGGGTTTAAGATGCTCTTGAGATGAGATAGGTGAGAGGGACAAGGGAAGAAAAAGCTTTCTATGTTTCATGACATTGATACTAAGCATGGATAGGGTAATATGGAGTTTATAAGCTTGAAAATGGGATGTTGGCACTACCACTTAGGGTGGCTGGTTTTTGCTTGCAAAATGGGAAGGAAATATGAGTTTTTGAAAGTGTAATAATGTGTAGGAGTATTATCTCAAAGGTGGTGATGGTATTGGGTATGTTGTGCATGCATGCATGCAAAATGATGCAAAGATAAAAGTCCTACGTGAAGTCGGTAAAACCGAATGCATATGGTTATAAAATCATGCTCATGAGGATGTTAATATGCTTGCATAACGTAGATTAAACTTAGTCTAGTGACGGAATACGTCCAAACGTGGTTCTCATTATACGCGGGATAACCTAACGGTTATACGTAAAGTCCAATATGTACTTGTTTAAAATGAAACGTTCAAGTTAATAAATAAAAGTTAACCTGATATTTGTCAGTTGTCACAATGGTCGCGAAGGTTATTTTCATTTCTTTACTCATGTTCGGTCAAGGTTTGTCTTTTGGATATCGTATTATATGGTTCAAACGTAAAAAACAATTGTGGTTCATCCATATGCTTGTGCCAGTTCATCGTTGCAATGGTCTTGGTGTTGTGTTGGAGTTTCATTATTAGTGTGTCTAAATGTTTTTAGCTACTATAGTGTATCGGTTGCTCTTAGTCGTGGTCTTAGTGTAGTTGCGGGTTATGTTGTTGAGCTTGTGGCGAGTTAGTAGTATTTAGTTTTAAGGTTAAAGATTTGATTTTATAAAAATGATAGTGTTTTGTGATATTGAACCTGAAAAATGAAAGAGATAAGAAGATGTTGAAGACGAATGAGGTATTCAAAAGAGTGTTTGGGATTTTATTTAAAACGAGGTTTGTAACCCGCACTTCGTCGCGGTGCGCGGTTTTTTTTTTAAATGAGGGTACTTTTTCGTAACTTTACGCATAGTGCAAGAGATAGTTTGTAAATACCCGGGGGGGCTATTTCGTAATTTAAAAAAAACGGATCGGACCGGGTCAACCCGCCGGAAACAGCCGGGTCAACCGGCGCATTAAATAGAGGAGCATTAAAAAAAGCGTTGGGGGGGAGGGTTTAAATGTTTAAAAAAATGAAAAAATAAAAATAAAAAATGTGTCGGGCTTTTTTTTAAAAAAATGAGGGTAGTTTTTCGTAATTTTACGTATAGTGCAAGGGATAGTTTGTAAATACCCGGGGGGCTATTCCGTAATTTAAAAAAAACGGATCGGACCGGGTCAACCCGCCGAAAACATCCGGGTCAACCGGGTTTTAATGGTAAGCATTTAATGGTGGGCCCTTTGGTTTTGATGCATTCACCGAGTTTTACGGCTAACCATACGTACCATGAAAGTTCATGAGTCCATACATAAGCTAATACAAAGTTAACACTCTAGCTTAAACAATATAATTAAAATGAAAATGACATATCTATCTTGAAACAGTAGCTAATTTATTCATTTATTGTTGAATCTTTATGCCTTGGCACTTAAAAATTCTTGACAGAAGTTGCTACACAAAGTTAACATGTGAACATCTCAATAGGTAAAAAGAAATTTTCATGAATTGAATCTTCTTTGTCTATGGAGATTCCATATAATTCAGAAGGGTCCTCAGGAAGTTAAAGGTTTTTGTTTCTGACAACTGCTACATAAATCTGAAAAGAAAATCACTAAATCAATCCTAAGTATTATACTGCATACCTTATGTATGTAAAATGTATACAAAGACAAACTAAAATTGTGTCTGTATATTATGGAAATAACCCAATAGACAATGTTAAAAGGATGATAAACTAACCCCTCAGTTATATAGACGTCAACATGACATGTGGTATTTGTATCATCACGCTTGCGAATTTGAGCTACTTTCCTTAGAACTGATTTGGAGATGGACTTGTCTCCATATGCACAGGACAATTCTGGACTATCGACCTATGGAACCATGCTCCTATTCCTCTTGATGACCTGGATGCCACGATGATAAATGAGTTGTCATGTAACATTGCTCACAGCAAGTAACACGGTTGGACTTCTAAATCCTACAAAAAAACATCAGTTTGAGAACATTTTCAACTTCCAAGTGCTAGTAATCTATGGAAAACAAAGATTTAGTCATGATTTTGGAACAATGGCTTAACGAGAGTGGGTTCACTGTCTATAGATTGTAGCATTTGCTTTGGCCCAAAAGTTTATTATATTTTGTTTGCTTTGCTAAGCATTTTAGCTTTTAACAAAAAGTAAGTAAATACTATATCTAATAATTCAAACTAACAAACATGACGATCGATACATGTAATTATTTTAAAAGATATTGATCAACTCGTATCATGTTAATTAATTAGCAGCCTATGTACGACCAAGCACACAAACCATGTCACCTCGCAACTGATCCTAAGTTTTCTTTTCTGAATAAAGCTTATAGATTAATCAGAGATTGTTTCTAGCTAAGCAACCTATATCCCTATAAATGATATTAGTTACTATTGAAATATAAAATGTACATAGCATGCACGACCACATGGGTTGGCCTAATCAAGGAAAAAAAATGTGTTTCTGGTCAACTAATCTAGCTAATTATAATCAACATCTTATACATTGATAATAAAATTGAGAGAGACAGAGAGCAAGGGAACTCTCACAGGCATTTGGGGGTTAAAAGATATGAGGTGGCTTTGAAGGACGCCAATGCTAATTTAGGAAGGGAAACCCATAATTTCAGTCTTCAGGTAGTCTATTGTCGACGCTTGCAGCAGCATGGTACCTGAAAAAAGAAGTTCCCATTGAAAAGCAATGTGGCAAAAACGAATGTTGTTGTTTATTGATAAGAAATAAACATTCATATAGGTTTGATAATAATTTCTTCTGCTCTAATATGAACTCGACTTCATATTTTTATAGACTTGACACCAATGTGCCTAAATCACATTTCTTCCCCTTAACCACATTTGACAAAGATTCCAAGTAAACTAAATATTCTCTTGATCTGATACGTTCGTATCATACTACATATTGCATTTAAGGTCTAACGGGATATTATAGTAGAGTTACCACATGGTGAGATAATTCTTAAAGACATGGATTCTTAGGTATTATACAATAGTATTTTATACTGCTGTAAAAACAGAAAAATAGACACGTTAAAAACGACACATGACAGCTCATAACACGTGTAAGAAGAGTTATAGGACAACAAAAAAACTCACCCTTGCTAGAGCTGGTCTAGCTGCCATGATTACTGGTGGGCATCTATAGTTTATGCCTGATGGTAGTTTAGTTGCTTTGGATATAATCGGTAGGATGTTAGTAACTGATCTATAGGATTTGGCCATTGGACATTTCCCATTTTGTAGCCATTCTATGCCCATTTCTTCATGATTAGACTCTTTCTTGGATGGTTTATGTTTTCTTTGTTGATTCTTAAATGTCTCACTGAATGCATCAAAACCAAAGGGCCCACCAAAACCCGAACGACTGATAGTTGTCTCCCTAGCTGCTAAAGGGTGGAACTGTTGTGCAGTTGGTTCAGACCTCACCCTGTGAGGAATATGTGATGATGATGGCTTAGAAAGTGGAACTACACCATTTTGCCAATGGAAAAACCTAAACGATGTATCAAAATTGGGACCGTCCTCAAATATAGGACCTTTAGTTCCGTGAACCTGCACACAAAAAATGAGACAACACCGAGCACTCTTTTATAAACAACAACAAAAAATAAGCATAACCTAGCATAATGATTGGCAAACTGAATCTAAATTATACAATACATAATGCCTTATTTCTGTATCTACCACATATTTTTGAGCTTTTATGCTTCTTTACTCAAATTATTTTCCTATTTATAGCCATTATGGTATATATAGAGTAGTAAAGAGTTAAAGACCAATAATTGCATATTTAATTTCATTTAGTTGAAGCCATGTTCACAATTTAACCATAATCAATGCCACATGTAAAAAATTCATGTATAAGATAGTGTTTTCCTCACACATCATGTTTGCTTGTACCCATTTGCAACAAATTTTGATGATACATTTAATAGAACATTTTATACAAAATGATTGGTAACATTTCCAAATCTATTAACATATATTCTTAATTTACATTATTTATATAAACCGTAACATACAAAGAGAAAAGTTCATTTGCATACCAGTTTCTACCCACATACCGAGAGACAAATCCTCACCATCCATTTGGGTTTGATCTAATGGTGAGGATTAATCTAAGATTTAATTTTATTAAACCTATTTTGTTATCAAGCATATAAAGCATTATTTTTATTTTTTCATTTTATTTCTTAGTTATTTCACACACACTAAAGTGTGTTTCACTCTTTTCAGTTTCTCCAAATCAATCGCTACTCCATCTCTCTATCCATAACCATTTTTCTTCACCTCACCACAATCAAACCATCAAACCCTAACTCACCACAATCAAATCGTAATAGGTTACTTTTTATATATTAAAACAATAAATTTATTATTTCAATCTAATTGCAGATTAGGTTAACTTTTAGTGTTTTGATTGTTGCAAGTTGTTGTGTGTTAATCGTTAGGGGTTTTATAGTTTAATTAGATTGAGGTTCAGTTAGAAAGTGTGAAAATATGGCAGAAAAAGGATTGATGAAACAG
>BQNB010054802.1:0-39393 GCA_026074375.1 Tanacetum coccineum | reverse complement strand
CTTTTCACTAAGACTCAATGTCTTATTCTATCTCCTTACTTTAAGCTACTTGATGAAAGTCAAGTCTTACTTAAAGTTCCCAAACAGAACAACATGTACAGTTTTGATCTAAAGAATGTTGTCCCTTCAGGAGGTTTGACTTGTTTATTTGCAAAGGCTACAATAGATGAGTCTAGTTTATAGCATAAGAGGCTTAGTCATATAAACTTTAAAACAATGAACAAACTTGTGAGGGGGAAACCTTGTTAGAGGTTTTCCTTCAAAGCTCTTTGAAAATGACCATACTTGTGTTGTGTCAAAAGGGAACGCAACATAAAGCTTCTTGTAAGACCAAGCTTATGAGCTCTATCAGCCAAACATTACAAATGTTTCATATGGACTTATTTGGGCCAACATCTGTAAGGAGTATCAATCACAGGACATATTGCCTTGTTGTCACTGATGACTATAATAGGTTTAGTTGGGTTTTCTTTTTGGCCACTAAGGATGAGACTAGTGGGATCCTTAAAACTTTTATTACTGGCATAGAAAAACAAATAAATCATAAAGTTAAAATCATTAGATGTGACAATGGAACTGAGTTTAAAAATAATGACATGAATCAGATCTGTGGGATAAAATAGATTAAGAGGGAATTTAGTGTTACCAGAAATCCATAACAAAATAGAGTTGCTAAAAGAAAGAATAAGACACTAATAGAGGCAGCTAGGACTATGCTAGCAGATTCACTCTTACCTACTACATTTTGGGCTGAAGCAGTTAATACTGCTTGTTATCTTCAAAATAGGGTTTTAGTGACCAAGCCTCACAACAAGACACCTTATGAACTATTACATGGTAGACCACCTAGTATAAGCTTTATGAGACCTTTTGGGTGTCCTGTGACCATTCTTAATACCTTAGATCCCCTAGGCAAATTTGATAGGAAGGGTAATAAAGGGTTCTTGGTTGGATACTCTATAAATAGCAAGGCTTTTAGGGTATTTAATACTAGAACTAGAAAAGTAGAGGAGAACCTGCACATAACCTTTCTTGAAAATAAACCCTATGTTGCAGGGAGTGGACCAGATTGGCTCTTTGATATTAATTTACTAATAAACTCTATGAATTATGAGCTAGTTACTACAGGGAATCAGACTAATAGGAATGCATGTATCAAAGATAATATTGATGCAGTACCTACTCAACATTATATTCTACTACCATTCTTTCTTGATAGTCTATAGAGCTCAGATGATGACTATTGCTGATACACTTGTGGCTATTAGGAGCACAAGACCAAGAACAACCTCAGTAGTGATTTGTGATGTTGAAGAAGAACCAAAGTGAGCAACTCCAGTACCAACAGTACAAAGCCAACACAAAGGTAAAAGCAAGATAGTGGAGCCTGAACCTACTCCTAATATCCTCTTACACATGATGGTAGAAATAAAATATCCTCTTACACAAGAAATGCTTTCAAAGATGTTAAATAGAAGACTAGAAGTTGATCATGAAAGTACTAAGGCATTTGAGCTTATCAGATTCATCAAGACACAGCTAGAAGAGTGAAGAAGTGTTTAGATACATCCTCATAGTCCTCAAGATGATGATAATGAAGAAACTTGATGATTAACAAGATAAATATCAAGTTTAGGAGAGGATTATTGGGAATAAAGGCTTCTCAAGTTTCTACTGCTGGGTGAGTTTCTACCGCTGGTTGAAGAAACTACTGCTAGTGAAGATTAGAGAAAACAGTCTAAGTCATTAGTACTGTTAGTTTAAATAGTTAGTGATTCCAGTACAAAGTGTTAGTACTGTTAGTTTATTAGTACTGTTAGTTATATATTTAGTACTGTTAGAATAAATAGATTAGTACTGCTTATGTGATATGCATGAGATATATTAGGAATAGATATGCATTATCAGTAGACGCGTTTTGTAAGCCCATTAGGGTTTCTTGGTGTATAAAAGAAACCCTAAGGCATAGTTAGAGATATAGATCTAGAAGTTATTTCTCATAGTTAGTATTCATAGTTACAAGGTTATTCTGTAACTTTGATTATGTTTAATATATTGAAAGTTTAGCAAGATCTTGTTTTACTGTTTCATTGTTCTTCTTAGTATTACAAACTAGTTTCCGCATAGTTTTACTATAGTTGTTTTGGATCTATCTAACACAACTAAGCTTTAACAAGCTAAGTAAGATCTGTTCAAAAGGGATCAACACGTTTTCATTTGTGTTTATCTGTTTTCATCTGTTTTTATCCGTTTTCATCCGTTTTTTACAGTTTTGTCTATTTTTGTCCCTTTTTAATGTTTTTTACATTTTTTACGTTTTTATACATTTTTAATGTTTTCGTTAGTTTTTGTACGTTTTTAACGCTTTCATACGTTTTTAACGCCTTTGCCCGTTTTTACGCCTTTTTTGCGTTATCTTCTGTTTTTGTTCGTTTTTAACGTTTTTGTCCGTTTTTATATGTTTTTTTATCGTTAAGATTTTGCACATATGGTGGCTGCATCCAAAGTTCCCATGCTCAAACCAGGTGAGTTTGAGTTATAGAGGATGAGAGTTGAACAATACATCCAAATGATAGACTATGCACTCTGGGAAGTCATAGAGAATGGTGAAACCTTGCCAAAAACACAAGTTGTGGAAGGTGTTACAACAGTGATGCCTATTACAGCTACTGAAGATAATGCTACGAGAAGATTAGAAGTGAAGGATAGAAGTACTTTAATGATGGTCATTCCCAATGAACATCAGTTAACGTTTAACTCTATAAAGGATGCTAAGCTACTGCTAGAAGCTATTGAAAAGAGATTTGGTGGGAACGAAGCTACTAATAAGACTCAAAGGACTCTCTTAAAGCAGCAATATGAACTGCATGCTCCAAGCTCTCACAAGATGTAAGACAAACTTTTGATAGGCTTCAAAAGCTTATGAGTCAGTTGGAGCTTTTGGGTGAAAAGCTTTCATAAGAAGATGTTAATCAAAAGTTATTAAGAAGTTTTCACCCCCCTAGTGGAACACACATGCTGTTATGTAGAGGAATAAAGCTGATTTGGATACAATGAGCATGTATGATATCTACAACAACCTAAAGGTGTATGAACCAGAAGTTGAAGGGATCTCTAGCTCAAGTTCAAGCACACTAAACATGGCTTTTGTGTCCTCTTCTAATAATAACACTAGCAGCTCTAATGAAGCAGTTAATGCTGCTCATGGAATTACTACTGCTAGCACTCAAGTTAATACTACTTACTCTACAAATATTGATAACTTAAGTGATGCTGTTATTTGTTCATTCTTTGCTAGTCAACCAAATAGTCCTCAACTTGCACATAAGGATTTGCAACAAATCCATCCTGATGACATAGAAGAGATGGAGTTGAGATGGCAAATGGCTATGTTGACCATGAGGGCTAGAAGGTTTTTGAAGAATACAGGAAGGAAGCTTACTGTTAATGGCAATGAGACTATTGGTTTTGATAAGTCTAAAGTAGAGTGCTACAACTGCCATAAGAGGGGACATTTTTCTAGGAAGTGCAGAGCTCCAAGAAATCAAGACAATAGGAAGGAAGTCTCAAGAAGGAGTGTGCCTGTGGAAACATCTACTTCCATAGCCTTGATGTCATGTGATGGTCTTGGTGGATATGACTGGAGTGATCAGGTAGAGGAAAGGTCTAAATTAAGTCACTCATGCTGACGCATCTTTCAAGTTCTGACTCAGATGGTATCCAATGAATTCAAATTGTTCAAAATCTTGTATGGAAACTGTTAAATTACTTAAATCTCAAAATGATCAACTATTAAGAGATTTAGAGAAATCTAGTTTAATGGTTTTGGGTTATAAAAAAGGTTTAGAATCAGTGGAAGAAAAACATAAATTTTATAAAAAGAATGAGTCTGTTTATGTAGAAAAAATTAATGGCTTAAAATGGGATATTCAAGTAGGAGAAATAACTATTAGTGAGCTTAGGAAGAAGCTTGAAAAACTTCAAAAAGCAAAAGATAGCATTCACATTAATGTAGATAAATTTGAAAATGCATCTAAAAGTTTAGACAAGCTCATAGAGAATCAGATTGTTTACAATTGCAAGAAAGGTTTAGGCTATAATGCAGTTCCACATCCCTACACAGGAAATTTCATGCCTCCAAAACCTGACTTGTCTTTTATTGGCTTAGATGAGTTTGTTAATGAACCTGTAGTTGAGAATAGAAATTCTGATGAAGAAGTGTCTAAGGTAGTTAGGAAGTTTGATGGTGCCCCAGTTATTGAAGATTAGGTGTCAGATAATGAGGAAGAAAATGTGTCTCAACCAAAACATGAGAAGAAAACAGTTAAGCCTAGTGTTACCAAGATAGAGTTTGACAAACCTAAGCAACAAGAGAAAAATGCTAGGAAAATTGTTAAACAAGTTGAGAAACATAGGCAAAACACTCACAGTCTAAGAGGCAATCAAAGAAACTAGAATAATATGATGTCTCAAAGACTAGGAAGTAATTTTGAGATGTTTAATAAGGCTTGTTATGTGTGTGGAAGCTTTGATCATTTGCAAGCAAATTGCAATTACCATAGTTTCAAAATCAAAGGATGGTAAAACTTGTTTAGAACAATGCTCAAAGGGTGAATCATCAAAATTTTGCTAAAAAGACTCACCCTTGTGCTAAAAAGAACTTAGTTCCAAGAGCAATACTAATGAAGTCTGGCTTAGTATTAATTAATACTGCTAGACAAAATATTTCAAAAACAGCAGTATCAGTTAATACTGCTTGCTCACTTAAAAACAACAGTGAATGCTGCTAGACCAATGTAATATCTTTCTATAACAGCACATTCAACTGTTAAGAGGCCTATTAATAATAATAAAAAATTTAAAAACAATAATATTAATCAAAGGGTTAATACTGTTAGGGGTAAAAATGTTAATACTGCTAGGCCAAAAGCAGTAGTTAATGATGTAGGGAAATATGTTAATGTTGTCTAAGGCCTCAGCTTGTTGAGTTTCGGAACCAAGACTTAAGTTTTAGACCATGTTCTAAACACATCAGTGATCAACCATCCCAAAAAAGGTGTGATTTATTGAATGCCACAAGGCAGATCCAAGTCAGTGATGGCTTGGGTCCCTAAAAGAAACTGATTTTTTTCTGATGTGCAGGGCAATCCACAAATGGATTTACAGGATAAAGGAGTGATTGATAGTGGATGCTCAAGGCACATGACAGGGAACATGTCCTATCTTACAACTATAAAGAGATAGATGGAGGATATGTGCTATTTAAGTAGGGAAACCCCAAAGGAGGGAAATACAGGAAAAGTTACCATTAAAATGGTAATCTAGAATTTTGAAAATGAGTATTTTGTAAGAGCGTTAAAGTTTTAATCTCTTTAGCGTCTCACAAATGTGTGACAAAAATAATAGTGTTCTTTTTAATGACACTAAATGTATTGTTTTATCTCTAAACTTTAAGTTAGTTGATGAAAGTCAAGTTTTACTTAGTGTTACTAGAAAGAATAATATATATATAGTGTTGATTTAAAGACAGTAATTCTAAAAGAGGTTTAACTTGCTTTTTGCAAAATCACATCTGATGATCTAAACTTTGGCATAAGAAGGCCTAGGTCACTTAAATTTTGTAAACCTGGTAATTTGGTTAAGGGAAAATCTTACAAGAGGTTTACCTTCTAAACTTTTGAAAATGATGAAACAGGTGTCATTGTAAAAGGGAAAGCAATAACAGAGCCTCTTGTAAGTCTATAAACAAAGAACTCATCAATTTTTCTACATTTGTGCATATGGATACTTGTTGGTCAACATTTGTAAAAGCCTTATGAAGGAAAGATGTTATTGCCTAGTTGTCACAAAATGATTATATAAGGTTTACTGTGTTTTCTTTTCTAGTATCTAAAGATGAGGACTAGTGCATTCTTAAGTCCTTTATAACTGGTATAGAAAATCTAGTAGATCACAAGGTTAAGGTGATTAGATGTGATAATGGAACTGAATTCAAAAACAGAGAAATGAATTTTTGTGAAAAGAATGGTATTTTGAGACAATTTAGTGTAGCTAGAACTCCTTGAGAGGAGAAATAGGACACTAATTAAGGCTGCTAGAACTATGCTAGCTTATTTTAAGTTGCCAACTACTTTTTGGGCAGAAGCAGTTAATATTTCTTGCTATGTGCAAAATAAAGTGTTAGTAGTTAAGCCTCATAACAAGACCCTATATGAACGCTTTCATGGTAGAACACCAACTTTAAGTTTTATTAGACCATTTGGGTGTCATGTAACCATTCTTAATACCATAGATCACTTCGGTAAATTTGATGGTAAGGCTGATGAAGGTTTCTTTGTTAGATACGCTTTAAATAGTAAAGCCTTCAGAGTATTCAATAGTAGAACAAGGATAGTGGAAGAAAACTTGCATATTAGGTTTTGTGAGATTACACCTAATATTGTAGGTAGTGGACCAGATTGGCTATTTGATATTGATGCACTAACAAGAACAATGAATTATGAGCCAATTGTTGCAGGTACACAGTCTAATGATTTTGTAGGTACAAAAGCAAGTGATAATGTAGGTCAAGCTAGAAAGGGGCAAAGATACCTGTCAAAGACTTACATTTTGCTATCAGTGTGACTGCTGATCAATCATTTTCCCAAAAATTCCAAAGAGGTTTCGATGATGGTTCCAACTTCAAGTGGATGATGGAAAAGGTTGATGAGATCCAAGAAAAAAAAAAAAAAAGATAATGAATATAAAGATCAAGAGAAAGAGGATAATGTTAACAGCATTAACAATGTTAATGCTGCTAACACAAATGAGGTTAATGCTGTTAGTACAAGATAAACAAAGCATTGAACTTCCAGTGATCCAATATGCATGCTTAGAAGCTTTTAGCATATTTGACTTCTACAGAAATGATGAAGTTTGATGTGTAAGTGGTTGACTAAAGAAGAATTTAGATACAACAATCAAATCAGTTTATTCCAATACAAGAATTCATAAAAAGATCATCCTCTTGATCAAGTGATTAGAGATTTGCAATCAGCTACACAAACAAGAAATATGTCAAAGAATTTGAAGGAACATGGGTTTGTTCGTACTATTCAACAAAGAACACACCATAAAGACCTTTAAAAATGATTGTTTGCTTACTTTTTATCACAGGAAGAACCCAAAAGTTAATTCATGCATTGAAAGAGCCTAGTAGTAGAGCTATGCAGAGAGATTCTACAATTCAAGCATAAGAAGTTTGGACTTTTAGTGGATTGATAAATAGAAAAAGTGCTATATGGCACTAAATGGGTATTCAAGAAAAAAAGATGAAAAGAGGAATTTGTGATAAGAAACAAGAAAGATAGGTTGTTCCCGGGTACACCAAGGAAGAAGGGATTGACTAGATGAAGTTCTTTTCCCTATTGCAAGGAATTGAAGAAATTTAGGCTATTTTTAGCTTATCTTCATTTATAGATTTTGTGGGGTGTTATATCAAATGGATGTAAAAAGTGTTTTTCTCTATGGAAAGATTGAAGAAGAGGTGTATGTATGTCAACCACCAGGATTTGAAGATCCAGACTTTCTTGATAGAGTGTACAAGGTTGAAAAAGCACTGTATGGACTACATCAAGCTCCTAGAGCTTGGTATGAAACCTTGTCAACATATCTGTTGGACAATGAGTTTCAAAGAGGGAAAATTGACAAAACCTTATTCATCAAAAGGTATAAAGGTAAAATTTTGCTGGTCCAAGTGTATGTGGATGATATCATCTTTGGTTCAACAAAGAAGGAGCTGTGCAATGCATTTGAGAAGTTGATGCATGAGAAATTTCAGATGAGTTCTATGGGAGAACTTACATTCTTTTTGGGATTACAAGTGCAGCAGAAAGAGTGATGGCATATTTATTAGTTTTTTTTTTCCCATAAAAAAAAGATAAATCTGTTGGTGAAATTTTAAGGAAGAATTTAGGTTTAACAGAAGTCAAGACTACAAGCACACCAATGGAAACTCAAAAGCCTCTGCTCAAAGATGAAGATGGTAAAGAAGTGGATGTTCATATGTATAGGTCAATGATTGGTTCATTGATGTATCTTACATCTTCAAGACCTGACATCATGTTTGCACTGTGTGCCTGTGCTTGATACCAAGTCAATCCAATAGTTTCACATCTTCATGCTGTGAAAAGGATTTTTAGGTACTTAAAGGTTAACCAAACTTAGGCTTTAGTATCCAAAAGATTCTCCTTTTAATTTGGTAGCATACATTGATAGTGATTATGTTGGAGCAAGCTTGGATGGGAAGTCTACAACAGGAGGTTATCAATTCCTTGAAAGTAGATTAATATCATGGCAGTGCAAGAAACAGACAGTGGTTGCAAATTCCACAACAGAAGCTGAGTATGTGACTTCTTCAAGTTGATGTGGACAAATGCTTTGGATTTAGAATTAACTACTTGATTATGGGTACAATTTTATGCATACCAAGATCTTTATTGACAATAATGTACATTTTCATAATTAAGAATCCTATTTTTCATTCAAAAACAAAGCATATAGATATTAGACATCATTTTTTAGGATTGCAATGAAAAGAAATTTATCAAATGATGGACAAAATTCCTATGACAAGAATGTTGCAGATTTACTTACAAAAGCTTTGATGTAGTAGGTTTCAATATTTGTTGCTAGTATTGGAATGCTACATCCTTAACATCTTTTATCTTCTTTATGTTTTTGTAGAGTTTGTATGAAATTAATAATGTATTCATGTCATTAAAAGTTTCTATTAAGTATAATTAGTGCTGCTAGTTATACTTAATATAGTTGAGTTTCTACTGTTAGTTATACTTAATACTATTAGGTATAATTAATACTGTGATTATTGTGAAAATTGCTATGGATTGTGTTTTCTTGGTTTTTGGACTAACATTTTGCAGAAAAAGCAAAGAAAAGTGTTAGATTGATGATGGAAAAGCTGGTTATAAGAGAAAATAGAACGGAGTTTTGTAACAAAAAAATGAGAGAGTTGGTGAGCATAAAAATAAAAAGAGAGATGTGTGAAATAAAAATAGATAGAGTGATTTGGTGAGAAAAAGAATTGAAAGAAGTGGTGAGTTGAAAAACAGAAAGAGGGTTGAATATATTAAAAATAGACATAGTGTTTGGAATGGAATTGGAGTTAATACTGGTGACTCAAAGTTAATGCTGCTAGGCATAAACTTACTACTGCTATTGAAAGTTAATGTTGTCAGGCATAAACTTACTACTGTTCTTGATAGTTAATGCTGCCAGGCATAAACTTACTACTGTTGTTGAAAGTTAATGCTGCCAGGCATAAACTTACTACTGCTGGTGATAGTTTACTCGCTGTTGAGGGTATTAATAAACTACTTTCGATCAAGGGTTTCAATCACTCATTAATTCGACTGCACTCTTTCATATACTTCTCTAATCACAAACCTAACTTAATTTTATCATTCTTCATCAAAAACCCATCATAAATGGCGGATCTAAAGTTTGCAGATACTTACTATTTGGTCGCGTTTTTGTCTAAACCCGCAGAAAGTAAAGGGTTTGAACAAATTGTGGATTTTTTGAATGCAAACCCTATAAGATATGCACTCACGATCAATCCCACTATATACATTTCGTTTATAGAACAGTTCTGGTCTACTATCAAGGTCAAAACTATCAATGGGGAAGTACAGTTACAAGCCCTAGTGGATGGAAAAAAGATCATCATAACAGAGTCGATGTTACAAAAGATCTTTAATAGAAGATGTTGAAAGGTGTTGATTGTTACAAATGCTAAATCTTTGAACAACTTGACATTAATGGGGTATGATAAATTACCCAAAAACTCACTTTCTATAAAGCATTCTTCTCCCAACAACGGAAATTCCTCATTCATACGATTTTACAATGTCTAAGTTCAAAGGCTATTGTATGGAATGAGTTTAGTAGCACTATGGCATCTGTAATCATTTGTTTAGCTACAAACCAGAAGTTTACGTTTCAAAGTAATTTTTGAAAGTCATGCTTTAAAAAACTAGAGAATGTGTTTGGTAAATTCTTGATGTATCCAAGGTTTGTGGAAGTCTTTGTAGATCAACAACTTGAAGGGATGTCAAATCATAAGAGGATATATATTGCACCCTCTCACACTAAGAAGATTTTTGGAAATATGAGAAGGGTGGGAAAAGGTTTTTCTTAAAGGGAAACACCATTATTCCAAACAATGGTGGTACAAGTTCAAGAAGAAATGGATAAAGGTTTAGCAAATCCCAATGATCCCTATCACACACCCACTTTCATTCAACCATCAACATCTCAATCCTAAAAGACTCAAAAACTAGGAAGGTAGAGAAAAGGACACTCAGGTCCTCAAAGGCTAGTGGTCTACTGACCTGTAGCAATGAAGCTGTCCATAAGGAGAGGGGTGACAGTTTGGTGAGGGCTGCCACTACTGCTTCTAGCTTAGAAGCAGAGCAGGACAGTGGTAACATAACTAAGACCCAATCCAAGGCAACACCTAATGAAGTTGGTTCCCAAGGAACTACTTCATGTGGTAGTCACAGGTTCTAAGAAACCATGGGGATACTATTGCTCAAACTAGGTTCGAGAATGTATCTAAACATTCTAATGATCCACTGCTCGCAAGAGGTAACACACTTTAAAGTGGTGAGGATAGTCTGAAACTTAATGAATTGATGGCATCATGTACAAATTTACAACAAAGGGTTCTTGATTTAGAGACTACAAAGACCACTCAAGCTAATGAGATTGTAAGTTTGAAAAGGAGAGTCAAGAAGCTAGAGAGGAGGAATAAGTTAAGAACTCATAGGCTTAAAAGAATATACAGAGTTGGTCATCAGAAGGGTATAATCTCTACAGATGAAGGTTTGGGTGAAAGAGGATGCTCCAAACATGGAGGATAGTGATATGATGCTATTGAAGACAGTAGTTGGTTAATGTCATACTGATGAAGATATTTTATGTTAATGACTTAGATGGTGATGAGGTGATTGTTAACAATGTATATGTTGTTATATTGATGAGGAAACAAGAAGTGTGGTTAAAGAAATTACTACTGTTATTGAAAAGGCTAAGTTGGCTAGTGTTGCTGAAGAAACAGTTAATGATGTTGCTACAACAGTTAGTACCGCCAGTACATTTCCAGATAGTGCTGCTACAACTACAGCTACAACAACTGCTATAATAACTGATGTTGAAATTACTTTGGCTCAAGCACTGCGAGTTGAAGAGTGCAAAACCCAAGGCTGATAAGGTTGTGAAACAAGAACCAGAGCAGGGTACAACTACAATAACACCTAGAACAATAATATTTGTACCAAAACCTCCACAGGACAAAGGCAAAGGGATTATGATTGAAGAGCCTATGGTGGAATAAGTGAAGCTTATAAAGAGGCTTGAATAGATAAGGCTTGATGAAGCACTTGCCTTCAAACTACAAGCTGAAAAAGAAGAAGAAGAAGAAGAAGAAAGACTTGCCAGAGAAAAAGCTCATTAAACTGAAGAAGCCAACATAGCTTGGGATGATATTCAGGCTAAAATTGAAGCTGATTATCAGTTGGCTCAAAGACGGCAAGCTCAAGAGCAAGAAGAATTAACTGATGAAGAAAAGGCAAGATTTTTTTGTACAATTCTTAGAGCAAAGAAGAAAACATTTTGCAGCTAAGAGAGCAGAAGAGAAGAGGAACAAACCACCAAAAAGAGCTCAACAAAGGAGTATCATGTGTACTTATCTAAAAAACATGAAAGGATGGAAGCCTAAAAATTTGAAGAACAAGTCATTTGCCAATATTCAAGAATTGTTTGACAAAGCAATGAAAAGGGTGAATACCTTTGTTGACTACAGAACTGAGTTGGTAGAAGAGAGTTCCAAGAAAGCTAAAGCAAAGATAGCACAAGAGAGCAGTTTAAAGAGAGCATGAGATGAGTTAGAACAAGATAATGCAAAGAAGCAGAAGGTGGATGAGGATAAAGAAGCAACAGAGCTTTAAAGTCTAATAAAAGTTGTTTCTGATGATGAAGAGGAAGTAGCAATTGATGTTGTACCTTTAGCTCTAAGCTCCAACTAATTGTTGATGGAGAACCATAAAGAAGGAAAGAAAAGCTATTATCAAATAATAAGAGCTGATGGAAAGTCACAAATGTACAGAGTCTTTAGTTAAATGCTTAAAAGTTTTATCAGGAAAGACTTGGAAGATCTGTACAAGCTGGTAAAAGCTAAATATGGATTAACAAGACTAGTAGAGGACTTAGATTTGATTATATGGGGGAGATTTAAAGATAATTAAAGTGTATTGGATTGGAAGCTATATGATTCCTATAGAGTTCATTCATTGAGGAAGCAAAATGTGTACATTCATATGTTGGTAGAGAAGAGATATCCCCTTACACCATCTACAGTTACTAATATATTAAACAAGAAGCTTCAGGCTGATCATTTTAGTAAAATGGCATATCAGCTTCTTAAACTTCTTAGAAAATAACTTAAGAATCAATGAAGTGTTTGGAATCATCCTTCTTATGATTAATGAAGCTTTCAATGAAGAAACTTGAGATTTTGAAGAAGAATATCAAGTTTAGGGGAGGATTGTTGGGATTAAAAGACTTCTTGATGATCTTAGAGTTAATACTGATAAGGTTTGTGTTATTAATATAATAGCAATAAGGATGCAAAAGAGAGCATATAAGTTACCTAGGAGCAAGCGCGCGCGGATATCGGACAATGGTGAAGGACTCTTAAATTTTTTCGAAAAACGGTTATAGTCTAGGGTTTTGAAAACGACCTAGTTCGCTATAACGAGTGCTCTGATACCAATCTGTAACACCCCCATAAAATCACAACGCAGCGGAATACCACTTTGGGGTGCTACTTCATAGTATAAAGTACAAGTTACAGAAAACGACCTCAAAAGAGACGTTAATAAAATGTCACATTCGATTAAAATTTCAGAGTAAAATCAGGTCCCAATAATTTATAATTTAACAAGATTACAAGAGTTCAAACGTGAATCATTTTGTATATTTGAAGTTAAAAAGTTATCGAATGTGAAGAAAACTGAGTCCTTGAGTTTTGTTGATATCCACGCGTCTCGAATGCTCCCAATGCTCAGCTAACAAGATATAACCTGAGAAAATACATGCAAAAACGTCAACAATAATGTTGGTGAATTCATAGGTTTTAGTAAAAACAGTATTGGAATAAATCAAGTAATATTTCAGTAAGAAAAGTAGCGTTACAACATTTAAAAGAATTGTTGTCGAATCCCAGTAGTAATTTAATAAATCAAGTATGCTTAGTAGTGGACCACAAGGTATAATATCAACCAACGACAATGCAACGAATGCAGTGTCAAGTAACAGAATTATCGCATTGAGCTCGTGACAACCGATCCATTTAACGAGAAAATATAGTTTTCCCCAAAATATTAGGTATTATTGCTATATACCTACTTCTTAGAGTAATATATCCGTTGAAAAGTGGGTGTTCCAAAAGGATACAAACCCCGGACGGGGAGTCACCTCATAGTACTATTTATTATACTAGCGTCTACCCATCACAGGTAGTTTGCGGTTCACGATATTTTGGTCTTTAGCAATAGGTACTCCTACGATAATTCACAATAGCGGGTCAAGAATACCTTTCAAGCACTTGTGTCCAATTTAAAACATGTATATGTTCAAAACTCACGGTTTTGTAAATAGATAACAATGCTTTCAAATCATTTAGTAAGCAATTTAAGCTTTAATAAATTCAATGGTAAACAACCATGTATCAAACATGTATTAGAAATCATGTGAAAAGAAAGTAAAATCTTTAGTAAAAACATTCATGTAACGCTTATAAAATTGGAATCAATAATATTGCTTAGTAAAACAAGCTTGTACTCTCACCCCGAAAATAGTTATGGAAACCATTAAAGAAGAAAAGATGGGGCTATGAACTCACCGAGGAGCGATGAAGACCAGAAGTAGATGAATCATCAGATGAGCGAGAAGCGTCTAATCACAACCTAAAAGACGTGATGCGGCTTAGAATGATAAAGAAGATCGATACGTAAAAGTAAATCAAATGATCACGAGATATGTTTCCGAGATATGCATGGCATTGCATTATAACTTAACCGAAGTATTTTTATCCCCAAATTGGTATACAGCCTGTACTTATACTACATTAAGCGTCTACTAAGTCTCGCTTAGCGATTCTTATCTTATTACTATGTGGCCGCACTTTAATTCTCAAGAAAAGGCGTAAAACTATGTTGCTGAATTTTTAGTCAACTTTACAAGACCATATCTCTTAACCTATAAAAGATACAAGGATGGGGCTTTCACCCTTAGAAATATACTTAATTCTAGTTTTTAGAACATTAGGCCTTTTAATCAAACTATTTACCAATCCACGGGAAATAAGTTTTTACTAATCATAACTCAAAACAGAAAGTTCGCTGAATTTTTAACGCTTACGGTTTTGGCCATAAATTCTATTATATAATAGCAATCAAGTTGAATCCAAAGAGAGATGAAAGATTATTATGTCTAATATTTAACCATGTTTTAAAAATCCAACACTTTAGTGCAAAAATCTAGAGTTAAATCTATTTTTCAAACAGCAGTTCAGAACTGACTAGTTTCCGTAAATCGGTCATATCTCACTCATCCGGAGGAGATATGGCTCTAGCCAGCTCGACACATGTACTTTGAACTTATTTCTACAATCCTATCAAATAATTCAGACCTTCTTAGGCCAAAAGTTTGCTGCAATTAACCCATTTATACAGCTGGTCTGCAACAGTCCCAAATTTTCCTACCAAATACTAATTTTGACGTATTTTCCAAACCGTAATAGTTATTAAAGTGAATCCACTTGGAGAAGTTAGATTAAGATGTATACTACTGATATTAGCTTTCCTATCCTACATTTTAGAGTATTAATATGGAGTTTAACTCATTTTCCAAACGATGCTCCAGATTTGACTAGCAATCGTTAAATGGCCATAACTCCCTCATCCGGAGGAGTTGATAACCCGTCCAATTCGCCACATGAAGCTTAAGACTATATCTATCCAACCATATAATTTATTCACAGGCTCCAGGCTAAAAATTATTAGGAATATCCATATTTTGCTACTGACCTCCCTAAAACTACTTCCAAATTCATTCAAATCGCTAATTAACCACATGCAATGCCATAACATATCTTACTAACATACCTCATACATAAAAACTTCATATAATTTAGATAATCAAAATCAAGATCATGCATGTGTATAAAATATAAAAATCATACACATGCACTAGTATAGAAATTAATCAATGATAAGGTTTTAAAATTAACTTACAAACACAATAGAAATCAACAATGAGATCAAAATCTTTCTCTTCCTTCTTATCTTGTCTAGCCGAAACCCACAAGGATCCAAGAAAACCCAAAAATATTGATTTGTTTCACCAAACTTGTTAAAAACACTTGTAATCAACTCCTTATTACTCTAATTACCCTTAATTAGATCAAAAACCCTTGAAATCAAAAATCAATAAAAATAAAAAACTTGAGGAACATGATGCATGGTTGATTGATTGTTGTTAGCGATGATGGGGTTTAATATTGGAATGATTTAGGGTTGAATGGAAGTGGTTTCTTGGATTTTTGATGGTGATGATGATGGTTTTGGGGTTGCTGTCGTCGGTCACAGAGGGAAGGGAGGGAGAGGCTCAAAATTTATTAACTGTGTTTGTGTGTATGTATGTTTCGGTTATTATATAAAAAAGAGTTTAGGCTTATAAAGTGGATTATTTATGGAACATTCTTTACTAGTATAATTTCCTAATTAAAAAAATATAAAGGGTGTGTTTGTTTAAGCTTGGGACCGGCCCCTCTTTGAGGTGGGCTTGGTTGGGCTTTTTGTTTGGTAAATCTTTGTATTACATGTTTTCTCGGCCCATAACCTATTTAACTCGTTATTTGTTGAAAAATCATGATTTCTTCGACGCGGTTTTAGCTAAACACGAATAAAGGATGGAAAATAATAAAAATAAAATAAATTAAGCTCTCATGGCTAGATAGGACTTTCGCTGATTTCTCGATCGATAAAACGGATAAATATCTAAATCACGGCGCGCAAATAATTAAAATTGACGATTTCCGTTAAAATGACTAAAAGCAAAATTAATAATTTCCATAGAAATTAAAAATAAAAATTAAGGCTCAGTTTAAATATTGATTTTGAATTCGGGTTGTTAAAATATCGAACCAAGAAACACTTGTTGCCCTTCCCTTGATGTCGTTTATACACAAAAACATGCTTTCTGTTTTGATTATAATTAGGGTTTGACAAACCCTAATGTTGCCGAATGTGACTAGTTGATGTTTAATTTTAATACGTATAATAATATAAAGTATAGAAAATTCCAAAACTACCCTTGAGGACAAAGGTAGTAGGAAAAATCTTACAAAAATACTACACGTTTAACCGGTAAGTGATTACCGGGTCGTTTTCCCAAAGATTTATGAAATTGAGACCTCGTTTGTTATTTGGACAATGACTTGAATTGGTTCGAAGATGATTTGTTTTCTAAAATCCTAATAGTGAGCAAATAAAGAGACAATTAAACCTAAATACGAAAAAACGATAACGGGAAATAAAGTAAACACGACAAATAAGCTAGAATACTAAAATTAAACCCTGAATACTTTTCTAAACTTTTTCTAATCCTAAATGACTATTTAAAAGTAAAAAGCTAAGGAAGTTCTAAACCGAGAGTAATTTGAACTAAAAACAAAGAAAACGAGAACGGACGGGGTTCGAATCCCGTTCTTTAATATTGAACTTTCAAAATATTATAATCCCTACGGAAGTAATTTCAACTAAGGCTGTGAATATGATAAAAGAAAATTTCCTTAAAAAAAGATAAAATATTTTTTGGATAATTTTTCTATTTGTTATGATTTTTTAAAGTTTTTGATTAAATTATATTCACGAAAAATATAAAAACTTTAAGTAAAATCCTAATTTTTTAAAAAATAGCTTATAATATGTACAGATGTAGGATAAATAAGAAATCCTAAAATGCTAAACTAAATAAGCCGGAGGACTCAATTCAATTAAGCTATCGAATTGCTTTTAATGTATATATAAAGTTCAAAAAAAGGGGTTAAAACATTTGATTGATGCAAAAGATGGATGAAAAAGTCCCTAAGGGCACATTGGTGAGGGGTGTGTGTGTTGAGGCTTTATAAAAGGGTAGAGGCTAAGTTGAGGTCGGGGGTTCGAGTCTTGCTCACCCCCGACTTCCTTGGTTTCCACTTTTTTATTTTTTTGCAAAAACCTAAAAAGCAAAGTTGTAAAACTAATGAAATATATACAATTTTTTATAAAAACAACTACTTTTGAAACTTAAGAAATAAGCTGAAAAAGGCTAAAAATTAAGACAGAAACACTTAACACATTTTTTTTTACATTTTATCAAAACCAAAAAAGCTCGAAACTATAATAAGTAAAGGCTAGAACCAAATAAGCTATTTCTGACCTTAAACTATACTAATAAGCTAGTCTATACTAGAAATAAGCAAAAAGAAAAGGCAATAAGTTGAAAAGCACTTATGGACAATTCTGTAAACCAAACAGACATATAAGACACCTTTAAGCTTAATTTCCAATTAGCTAATAGATCTTTATGGGAATAAGCTCTACACTAACTTAAAGCTTATTTAAAAGACTATCTAAAACTTCAATCAAAAACTAATTTGAAACTCAATTAAGCAATTAAAAAGCTGAATGAAAATCTTCTTTTAACTTTCACCTATGTTTTTGGATTTTTAAGAAAAGACAAAATAAGCTTAAAGATAGACTTAAATTTTTTTTTTTAACGGCTATGCACTACTAGGAACCAACCTAATAAGCTATTAAAAACTAAGACTTAAGCAAAAAACAAAAGGTAATAAGCTAAAAACCTCAATTAAGCACAATATGAAAAACTAACAACCAAACAGTCCCTTAAGGTGACTTTGCAGCGATATTTTTAGGGATATGCTAAAGGTTCCTTATGGACTTTTAGGCTTACACTATCTTAAACCCTGGCCAAAAGCTACATAAAACAACTTTTAAAAAGTATTTTGAAACTCAAATGCTTAACTCAAAAACTTAATGAAAAAGCTGCTTATGCTATTTTACCTTACTTTTGGTTTTTAAAATAAAAGACAGAAAGCTAATTTTAAGCTTTAAAAACAGGTATGACTAATTAGGCTATTTAGACTAAAATAAGTTCATACTAATGAGTTTTAGCCTAAAATCTACAAGTGCTAAGAAAATCAAATGCTAACAACACTCTTAACCATACTGAAAATTTAAGATTGAATAACAGGCTTCTTGTCTGTTTTGTGCCTAATGCATTGGTCCACATTTTTATACACTTAAAACCAATAGTTTAGAACCTAAAATGACTAATTTCTATATCTTGTCAACCTTCAAAGTAAAAAAAGATTTATCATTATATTAGCTAAAAACAAGTTAAATCAAAAGAGCTAAAAGGATTGAGCTTGATAAACTACATATTCTAATATCAACACTTAGACTTTTCAAAACTAATCTAGGCCTGTATAAACTTAAATTTCTTACTTTTATAAAACTTATAATTGATAACTTGAAATCAATTTAAGGAACCAAAGGGAGTCTAGAAGCACTAACTCATGTTAGTGATGATTGACCCAAACACCCCCTTTAAAATTCATCAATCCCATTTGCTGCTGTATCAAATAAGATTTAAGACTATAGAATCAACATACCAGTTAATGTATAGCTAAAAACAGACGTATACAAGCAAATAGCTCAAATAACATAATTAAGCTTAAAAAGAAAGCTACAAGTTAATGCTATATTTGGGGATTTTTTTACTTATTTTATTGTACTTATCAAGTAAACTATGATCTTATCTAACAAACTAACATATTAAGCTTCAATAACAAGTATATATAAGCACAAATAAGCATAAACTAAACTACAATAAGCAGAAAATAAGCAAAGTTCAAGCGATAATGCAGATTTAACGAGCTAGAAAGGAAAATGAAAACTTACATAAGCCTCTGCTCTAAACAAGGCATTAACAATTGTATTTTGATGCTATCAACAATGCTCCAGCTTTTCCTAAAGATAAGCTGGTGGGGTCTGGATAGCCCTATCCCTTATTGGCTTCCCTTCCAATAATAAGTGTGGTATTTTGATTGTGGATTTGAATAAGATAAGCTCAACTAAGCTTTTGATAGCTAGTTGGAGTAAGTAGCTAGCTTAAAAGTAGATATGACAGCTGATTGAGAGCTTATTAGAACAATTGAAAGCTTATTTAAACCATTACATGTTAAGTAAAAACAAATTAAATCACAAGATTTAAAAGTGAACTATAATTTTATTAATAAAACTGAATTACAATGCTTAAAAGAGATTACAAATATTTAAAATGACATTAAAGCTAAAAATTACAATAAGCTATGTTTACACTAAGGCTACACTAGATTAAGCTAGATATCTTGTGAGTGAGGCAGGACTTGTATTTATAGCCAGAGATAGAAGGTTCCAGGTCTTGAAGTTTGTTAGACGCTCCTCTTAATATGAACCCTTCATTCTTTCCAATCATTAGATCCCCTCTCTTGAAGCCATTGGATTAGAATCAATCACACAGATCGCCACGTTGGGTACATTTAACCCACATTATTTACTACCACTTCTTTGGTAGCATATTGTGTTTTAATTGCACTTAGTTTTAGTGTAAATTTCCCTTTTAGTACGTTGTTTTCTGAAGTCCACGCGTCATTCCCCCTTGTCATAGCTAACCAATCATGAGCTCTTTTGACTTTTTGAGGCTGAGCTGTAAGCTTAGTACTCGAATCTTTGTTCCACGTCATTAATTGAATTTTACCCTTTGTTTTTTATGCAGGGTAAAACGGAGGGGATGATGAATAGTAAAAACAGATTTTCACGCCTTTTATTTCTTTTATAGAGTTGTGTTTGACCCGGGGTTTAAACGAGTTGACCTAGGCTCGGGTATTGGGCCATGGTTTTATTAAAAGGGTTGGGCCGGTTAATGGTAAAAGATTTTGGTAAAAAGTGTTTATAATTAAAGGATAACGACCGTTAGTCATGGACTAACGGTGTTAGAGTTTTTGGGACTTTTGTGAAATTAATTTAACATTGAGGGTTTATTTGGGATTTTGAGGATTTTGTCTTTTGTGGGTTGATCATTGTTGACCATGGTTGACTATTTGACCTTTTTGCTATCAAACTCCCGGCTCTTGTGCACTCTTTCCATTCCCGTGTCCGTGTTTGTCCGGTTTTGACCGTTTTCATGTGATATTTGCTATATCCGTACATCACAAATGACAAAACAAGCAATATACAAGCATAATTTGCACAATTTGTTCATTTTCGGGCCATTTTTGGTATAAAAAGGATATGTGATTTCTTACATACCAGGTTATACAGGGTAAAGGATTTAGGAGTTTGACATGTCTAGTCCCTTAGGGTGATATGTGGTATTGCAATAGTGGTCCTTTGTGGTACAAAAGGTTTAGGGTTTGGCAGGTTTGGTCCTCAAGGGTGTATGTTGTTATTACACCGAAAGTCCTTGTGGGTGATACAACTTTGTGGACTTGGCAGCTTTGGTCCCTTTTTGTATAAAAAAGGGATATGGCCATTTAGCCTTAAAGGCTTATTAAGTCTTGATAAATAAAGCTTAATGGTATGCCCTAGACAATTAGTGGGTTAAGAGTGGCCCACATTAAGAATTTCTTCGGTTACGGCTTCGGTATTGACTGTTGACTTTGACTTTGACTTTTTTGGACTTTGACTTTGATTTTGACTTTGTCTTTTTCACGCTCTTCCATTCCGTGCCCGGTTTTATCGTTTTTGGCTTCGTTTTTCGTCCTTTTGTCGGATATCCGTTTCCTGCACAATATAAGTGAAAACATACAAATACAATGTATTTTTGGTACGTTTTTGGTCATTTAAGTCCGGTTTTAATAGAAAATGGTATGTGTAATTAAGCACATACCAAAATCCCCCATACTAAACTATTGCCGTGTCCTCACGCAATGCTATAAGTAAGCACTTAGAAAACTAAGACTCTTAATCCCCCTCGACTAATAACCTCAAAAAGTAGCTAAGTGTTCATCAAGGGGAATGAAAGAATCAATAGTTTAGAAAAGCCTCGTTTTTACCATTTTTAAATATACACTTATTCTTACACATATTTTTGTTCTTTTCATTTTTCTCATTTTTTTTACTTTTCATATTAAGCAACGTATAACTTAGAGTTTGATCTTTCGTTATTTTTTATAACTTTAGGGTCATAGAACATGATGCATTCAATTCCCTAAAATGACCCCTAAAAAGGATTAAATTCAGCGTTCAGACTCCGCTTAATCCTTATTTCAAACTAGCTTAAACGAAATCACCCGTTAAATATAAGTTAAGATGCCTATCACTACTTAATATTTGAAAACTTGTGATCTTTTCACTCCAACAGACAATTATTATATATTAGGTTGAATGTTGCCATTTCGAATTTCAACCATGATCAACGTTTTGCAAAACTCTTATGCTTTACGTTCCACCCTGAGAATAATGAGTTTGAAGGCGAGATCACCCTTGTAGCGGGACTTTTCATCTCGGCACATCCCAAACTTGCGGCTAGTGACCAGGCTTTTGACTCCCCATAGCCCCCCAGCTCAGTATAGTGATATCTCTCGGACCTTGGATTTCAAAAACTCTTGGTTTTCCCGTACATAACATAAAACTTATTTAGAAAAAACTTAAAATGAAATAGTTTAGTTTAATAAGCATATTTAAATTTATGAAAATCGAGGAATTTCCTTATATATTAAAATCATATTTATTACACTTAAATTATAACATGATGCATTGAAATCCTCGACCATTTGAAGGCATTTGCAACATCGGTTGTGAGCGGCAAGATGCAGCAACTTTTATCTGGGTCTCGGGATTAGTTTTCTTACTATGGGCTTTCTTTTTGAGGCTTCGCACATCGGTTGTGGCCGGCATATGCAAGCAAATTTTATCAGCCAACAAATTTATAATTATTATTCATCATTCATTCATTCATTTTTTTTGGGTTATTTACACTTTTTTTACCTAACGATATATAAATATAATTTATTTTTTGGAGAATTAAAATTTAAATTTAAATCTTGAACATATAAACTAAATTTTTTAGCGCTATCGACTACATTTCAAATTTAAAAATTTGTTGTGATTTAAGTTTAATTTTAAAAAATAGCACGTATTAGTTATGTAACGGTTTGGAGGAGCTTTGAGAGGAAAAAGCCACAAAACTACACTTATGAGCTCTTATGATGTCCAACTAATTCCTTGTTTTTAGCATACCAATTCATAATTAAAACTCTATCATTTTTCATCCCTTTCAGCTCGACTGATCCAATAGTGAAGCTTAGTCTAAATAAAGTTATAGGAACAAGCTAGAGTCAACCACGCTCGATCGAGTCAAAATTGATTGTTATTCTACCCAGCAGGAAAGTCAAAATTGTGACAAAACACTTATTTTATTTTTGAAAATTTTTAAATTTTTTCATTTTTTTGAAATTTTGGTGGTAAAAACGGGATTACGTGAAAACAGCAACTGCATGCATAATAAAATCGATAGGTCTCCCATACTAGAACTAAACATTGTCCTCAATGTTTTAAGAAGGGTCTCTACGTAAATCTAAGCCGTTTATTAGGTATGCTTAAAGATAAACGTTAGTCGATAAGATTTGGATATCGAATTCCCAAAATGAAGCTAAGGATTTGAAGCTCGAGTGAACGAAGGACAAAAACCGCGAGCACGAGAGGCTTCAAAATCCGGGCAATCCTGGACATTCAACAACACAAACACGAAACACAGATAATGGAAGAGGCGAGCCTCCTCACAACAATAAAACACTTATTCATTACTACATAACTACCATACTACTACTACGATTATACTAGGATAAGCATGGGTTGCCACCCACGAAGCGCTTGTTTTAGGTGACTTAGCTTGACCCGATCCCCCCATACTTGAGCTTGTCAAGGGGGATAGAAATGGAGACACGGAACATCCAAAACACGGATGTCCTCTCCATAAGAATAAGGAAAAATCTCCATCGGGCTTTCAAAAATTTTAATGACTTTGAAAGCTTTAGGGCCCCGATGAGATAATTCCAGGAGAAGAGAAGTATGAACTCCTTTAGAAGTGATAATCCCGGGGTTGAAAACTTTTTCCTCATTTTCGGACAAAACCGAGAGTAAAGCTCCGAGCCTGAGAACTTCTTTGTGGAAAGGAAGTTCATAAAGAGGAGGATTAAAATCCTCAAGAATTAAAGAAACATTAGTGGTCTTCTTTACATTCTTTTCCATTGTTGCAAGATTGGTGACTTCATAAAGGTTTTCATGAATGAGTATACCCGGATTAAATACCTTGTCCTCGTTGTTGGTCGAAGACAAAGCATCAACCTCGGAAAAATCCACATAGAAAACCGAGCCACACTCAGGGGAAGGAAGGAAATCACTTGATCCAGGAAGATCAAGTTCATCAATCAAGAGTTTAGACTCTTTGATTTTCTCTTCCTTTGAGTCAAAAGGATCATCATAAGTATCATCATTATCGATTTCAAGATCAAAAAGTTCATCATCATAATCATACCATAATGGCGGGGATGAGTAATCAAGAGCATGTTCATCGGTGAACATCTCAGAAATGGTATCAACAAGATTGTCATTAGGAGAATCAACCGAATCTTCGAGAATATAATCCATTTCCTTGATAGGATCATGGTTAAGAAAATACTCTATTTCTCGAAGATCGGATTCGGCATCAAAGGGAAGGTCATTATTTCCAGGCTTTGGTAATCGTGATGAGAGCCGAGTTCACGCTCGAAACTCCTCAAGAGACATAGTCGCTAGTCTCTGGAAATCAGGTACTAGGGTGAAGAGAAATTGGTACTGCCAATTAAAGGAATTTCAAAAGGAGGGCGAGAGGAGATGAGAATTATATTTCCGATGGAAATGAGCTCAATTTGCGAGATAAGCTTCGAATTCTTCCCAAATTAACTCACTTTCTTCGAGGGAGATAAGTGTGGGGGAAGAAGAAGAAGACTTGGTCTCGGGTTCCGAAATCGGAGTGGGATTGCCACTCGGATGATTATCATGATACGGAGGGAGATCTTTGGTTTTATCAAGATTTAGCAAGTTCTCAATAATGTCTTCCTCCGGATCAAAGATATCATCATTAACTTCCGGTGAAGTTAAATTGGTATGGTAAGAGACAAGAGAAGTGGGATTGCCACTTGGATGATTTGTTGCAAACAAATCTTCACGAATTTCCTCATGTGAAACATTGTAGACATCAATCATGTTGATTGATTCTTGATGAGGTTCGTTTGAATAGCTTGAAGTGTCATTTCTCATGTTCAAGATTAGTCTTTCATTACCGTCACGGAGAATCATTTCTTCCCCATGAACGTCAATCAAAGCACGAGCGGTCCGTAAGAATGGTCTTCCCAAAATGAGGGGGACACGTGGATCGCTTTCATAATCAACAATGACAAAATCAGCGGGGAATGTGAACTTTCCAACCGGAACAAAGACATCTCTTGCAATTCCTTTCGGAGTGCAAATATCACGGTTAGCAAGTTCAAGAGTCATTTGGGTGGAAATAAGCTCGGGTAATCCTAACTCTTTCCACACCGAGAGTGGCATCAAGTTGATGCTAGCACCTAGATCGGCTAGGGCTTTGCACTTGAGCTCACTAAAACCACACGGAATGAGAAATTTCCCAGGGTCACCTAGCTTCTCGGGAAGCTTCTTTAGGATAACCGCTGAGCAATTTTCACTAACGGGTGTGTTTGCCAATTCAATAAGCTTCTCCTTGTTGGAAAGGAGAGACTTAAGCATCTTTTGATATTTTGGGATTAAAATCAATGCATCGGCAAGAGAGATGTTGATGTGAAGTTGTTTAAACATTTGCCAAAATTTATGGATTTGGACTTCATCTTTTTCTTTTTGCTTTTCTTGATTCATTCTTGACGGATAAGGGATATTCGGGTGACGAGGATCCCTTTGATGAATCACAAAATTTCTTTGTTTCGGAGGTTTAGCTTGTTGGACGGAAGGAGGTGGGACCTTGATGGTAAACTCGGAGTTATCCTGGTCCATTAAAATCTCCTCTTCACGTTCATCCTCCTCCGAATTAATGAATGGAGGAGGCATAGGAACGGAAGGTTCATCAAGAACAAGACCACTTCGAGTGGTAATGGCTTTCAATTAACCTTTTGGGTTAGCAACGGTGTTTACTAGGAGAGATCCGTACTCCGAGGGTAGAAAGCGGTATTATTTTGATAAAGTTACCTAGGCATACTTTCAAGCCTTTGATTCGAAGTAGCCAAGTTGTTCATTTGAGTTTGCATTGAATTGATCTTGTTTTCATTAATCCTGATGTAGTTTGTTAATTCTTGCGGTAAAGCAACCGGAGGTTGGGTATTAGGGGCTTGATAATTTTGAACATGATTCTGATTATGATTAGCACCCTGGAAAAACTGATTTCTACCCTGATTGTTACTTTGGTTGTTTCCTTGATTCCGGTTTTGATAAGGCTGAACCTGGTTGTTTTGATTTTGATTGCTTCGGTTTTGATTTTGATTCACATTGAAACCTGGTGGTCCGAGATAATTGTCCGAACGATAGCTAAGCAGATTGCGGTTACCTTGAGGTTGGTAGGAATTACCACCTTGATGTATGGCTCCAACAGCATATACGTCTGATTTGGCCAACGGTGCTAGACATTCATGTACGAATTGAGGACCACAAAGTCTCGCAACTCGGTGTTACGGTATTAACTTGTTGGTTTGTTTGAAGCACTCTTGTTAAGTTCCTATTCATCTCTTCCATTTGAAGCTTAAGGGATGCTATTTCTGGATTAGAAGAAGTGATAGAACTCGATGACTCATTCCGTTGAGCGGAAGTATCCCAATCATTGTGATGGGCGGTCATATTTTCGATGAGATCATAGCACTCTTCGGGGCGCCTTTTCATAAAGGTCCCGCCAGCAGCTGCATTGATGGTATCACGATGCCTTAATGTTAGCCCGTTATAGAAGGTATCTATTTGAGTCACGGGTAACATGTTGTGGTTAGGACATCGATCAATTGAAATCTTATACGTTCCAAGCTTCAAATAACGGACTCTGGGTCTTTGACGGAATTTGTAATATCATTTTTCAAACTTGGTCACATAGAGGGTGGGAGAAGTATTTTCGAGAAAATATTTTTGCCATTTGGTCAAAAGAGTTGATAGAATTCCTTGGCAAACGATCAAACCATTCGGCGGCACGATCTTGCAAGGAGTAAGGGAAGAGATGTAGACGAAGGGCGTCATCGGAGACCCCATTCACTTTCATGCTTTGGGTGACATGCAAAAATTTGTCGAGATGCTTGTTGGCATCATCACCCGGTCCGCGAAATGGACACGAATTTTGAACTTGTTGAATCATGTCATTCTTAAGTCCAAAAGTTGTTGCTTGAATTGCAATCGGAGCAATTGGTCCACCTCGACCATCTAAAGACGGTTGGCACAACTCCTCCATAGTCCGAAGGTCGGGAACTGGTAAACCACCTCCTCCGGCGGGAGGTGGTCCGGCACCACCGGCTCCATTAGCGGCCATGTTAACTACGGGAGGATTATCAAAAGGTTCTTCAAGATTAAAAGGATCAACAACTACCGGTGGGGCTTGTTGTTGAGGACGATTTTGATTACGAGATTGAGAACGAGTGCGCATGCACTTAAACTATAAAAAAGAAAATTTACACTAATTTTTTTGGTTTTTTAACAATTTTTCACAATCTATTTTAATAACGGACAATGAGATAAGACACTTAAACATAATAATCAACAAGCTTCACGGTAACTCTTTAAAAGAATTAACTTTTAAAGGTGAGCCGTACGTCGCTGGTGACACAAAAGGCAAGTTTTTGATTCTTTAGTTCGGGAACTTATTAATGGAAAATATTTCAGTTGAAAGTATTATATGTTGGTGTTTTTTTACTAACTTGATGATTTTTATTGATAATTAAGGACATTTTTTTTATATTTTTGATTTTCTTGATTTTTTTTTGGTTTTTATATATATAAATATACTAATAAAAGAAAATGAAAAATATTTTTGTATTTTTGTATTTTTATAAAGAAAATAACTCCACAAGGAAGGATCTTCAAAGCACTAATTGTCAAACTTCGAAACGACAAACGCGTTCACTCCTCCCCGGCAGCGGCGCCAAAATATGATTAGATTAAATTAACCCTTTTTATATAAATAAATATATAATACTTATATATATATAATAAGGATAATTATCAAGAAAGTCAATGAAACCGGAAGTAGTATATGATATTCCCGGGTCGTAGTCCCAACGAGGAGCGAATTGGAAAGTCGAGAGTCGGTTTAATATTTGATGTTTGAATGAAAAAGATTTGGATTTGGTTTTTCAAATTAAAATGCAAAAACGATTAAGGAAATCCTAAAAAATGAAAGCAATAAATGATTAAACCTAAAAAAGTAGACGAAAACGTAAAAACGCGAATTTTAAAAAACTAAGTTATCTAAAATTAAATCCTAAATTATTTTTTTTGGTTTTTCTTATTTAAAATTACTAAATTAAAAGAAAAATGAAAGAAAATTCTAAAACGAGGCTTTAGAAGAGTGAAAAACGAAGAAAACGAGACCCGGGCCCAAAACCCGAGCTTTATAAAAACAAAAGTTTACAAAAATGACCTTACGAAAGTTTTTCTATTTTTCCTAAGTGCAAAATGATAAAATAAAATTTTCTAAAAAAGAAAAAAAAAATTTGATTTTTATTTAATTTATTATAATTAAAAAAACAGTTTTAAATAAAATAAATTATAAAAAATACTAAACGTTTTTAGAAAAATCTCAAAAAATACAAGAAAATAGCTTGAAAGATGCAGAATTTAAGAAAAATAAAAGCTGGAAATTTAGGCTTATAAATAAGCTGTAATAAGCAGAAAAGGGGCTGAAGGCTTTTGGGCTAAAAAGCCCTTAACAAATTAATTGTGCAAAGTCTTAGTGGATGAGCTATTGGAGCAACTGGTTATTGAGTAGGGTGTTAAGTGTGTTATGAAGGGAGAGGTCCCGGGTTCAAACCCTGGCCTCTCTTTTTTTTTTTGTTAAAACTTTTTTTTTAGAAACTTGTAAAAAAATCCAGAGTTTATCTCATTTCCGGTGAAATGATTAAATTAGGAGCGATCTTCATCGGCAAAACTCTGCAGAAAATAGTCGCTAGTCTCAGAATTGGAGAATAGTGAAGAAGAGGTGGTACTGCATTAGAACAGAATTATGAAAAGAGAGGGAGAAGAGATGAAGGATTCACTCATTTCTGGGGGGAAAATGAAGCACTTGCTCGAGATAAGCTCTGAATTCTTCCCATATATTAACTCCCTATCATTCGAAGGAGATAAGTGTTGGGGAAGAAGAAGAAGATTGGTCTCTGGTTTGAAATACGAGTTGGGAATGTCCCACTCGGATGTTGACAACTCGGTGTAGTGACTTCGGTATGAGTAAATGAGAGAAGAAGTAGGATTTGCCACTTCGGTTGATTGTTGAAACATATTCTTCACGCATTTCTTCATGTTGAAACATTGTAGGGACATCATTCTTGTTGATTGATTCTTGATGAGGTTCGTTTGATAGTTGAAGTGTCATTTCTCATGTTTCAAGATTGTCTTTATTAACCGTTCACGGAGAATCATTTCTTACTCTCTATGAACGTCAATCTAATGCACGATGCGGTATGTAGAGATGAGTCTCCCAAATTAAGGGGGCACCGTGGATCGCTCTCTTATATCAACCACTGACAAAACTCGCAGGGGAATGTGAATTTTCCAACGGAACAAAGACTATCTTCTTGAAATTCCTTTCGGTGTGCAATATCACGTTTTTAAGTTCAAGAGTCATTTGGGTGGAAATAAGCTCGGTAATCCTAACTTCTTTCCACACAAGAGTGGCATCAAAATTGATGTAACACATAGGTCGGCTAGGGCTTTGCACTTGAGCTCACTAAACACTCGGAATGAAGAAATTTAGCAGGGTCACCTAGCTTTATCGGAGAAGCTCTCTAGGTTAACCGCTCGAGCTATTTCTCATCGCTAAACGGGTGTGTTATCCATTTTGATAAGCTTCTCTTATATAGAAAGGAGATCTTGAGCACAAGTTCTTTTGTATTTAGGATTAAAATCAATGCATCTCGGCAAAGTCGATGTCTGATGCGAAGTTGTTTAAACATTTGCAAAAATATATGGATTTTAGATTTCATCTTTTTCTTTTTGTTTCTCTTGGGATCATTCTAGAGGATTAAGCGGCTATTTACGGGTGGACGAGGATCCTTTGATGAATCAGTCATAAAATTTTTTGTTTCAGAGGTTTAGCTTGTTGGACGGGAGTAGCTGGGATCCTCGATTGTAAACCTGGTGTTACCTGGTCCGTTAAAAATCTCCTCTTCACGTTCATCTCTCGGATATCTGAATGGAGGAGGGTAGGAAAAGTCAAGGTCATCAAGAGCAAGACCACTTCGGGTGGTAATGGCTTTCAATTCACCTCTTGGGTTAGCAACGGTGCTGCTCGGGAGAGATCCCGTACCGATAGTAAAGCGGTATTATTTTGATAAGTTACTTCAGCATACTTTTAATTATGATATGACGTAGCCAAGTTGTTTCATTTGAGTTTGCATTGAAGTGATTTGATTTCATTAACCATATGTAGTATGTTAATTCTTTCGGATAAAGAACCGGAGGTTCGGGGAATTAGTGGCATAGATAATTTTGAACCTGATATTGCTTATTATTATCACAATGGAAACAAGAATTAATACCTGCATGATACTTTGTGTATAATCCTTATTATCTGTTTAGCAAGGCTTGTCCCCAGGATGTATTTAATTTGCAATCTTTTGTCATTATGAATTTGAATTACATTAATCCTAAATACAGGTGCCTGTCCGATATGAGTAATGTTGTGGGTATGATGGTGATTCCTCACCACCAGTAGGTGCCCCCGGCGTGGTAGGAGATAATTGCGACGATAGCTAAGCGATTGCGGTTACTCTTAAGGATTGGTAGGAATTACCACCTTGATTGTAGACTCCCACAAACAATATAAAACGATGATTTTGGCCAACGCGTGGCTGGACATATTGTAAGGAATGAGGACCACTCACAAGTCTAGCAAATCGGTGTTTACGGTATATAACTTGTTGGTTTGTTTGAAGAACCTCTTGTTCAAGTTCCTATTCATTTCTTCATTTGAAGCTTATGGGATGATATTTATGGATTTAGAAGCAAGTGATAGAACTCGGATGACTCATTCCGTTGAGCGAAGTATCCGAATTATTGTGATGGGCTGGTCTATATTTGCGATGAGAGCATCAGCACTCTTCGGGGCGCCTTTTCATTATAAGGTCCCGCCTGCAGAGCATTGATGGTATCACGATGCCTCAATGTTAGCCCGTTATAGAAGGTATCTATTTGAGTCACGGGTAACATGTTGTGGTTAGGTATCGTCAATTGAAAGTTAGAAGTTCCCAAGCTTCGAACATGACTCATCGGGTTTTGAGACAGAAATTGTAATATATTTCCTCAACTTGGTCACCTTAGAGGATGGGAAGTATTTCGAGAAAGATTTTTTGCTCCATTTGGTCAAACGCGTTGTAGAATTCTTGTGCAACAGATCAAAACAATTCTGGGCGGCTCGATTTGCAAGGGAGTAAGGGAGAGATGTAGACGAAAGGGCGTCATCGGAGACCCCATTTACTTTTCATGCTTTGGGGTATGCAAAAATTTGTCGAGTGCCTTGTTGGGCATCATCACCACGGTCCGCGAATGCACACGAATTTTAGAAACCTTGTTGAAATTATGATATTCTAGTCCACAAAGTCGTTGCTTGAATTGGCAATGGAGCAATTGGTCACTGACCATCTCAAAGACGTTGGCACAAATCGATCCATAGTCCGGAGGTCAAAGAAATAGTAAACAAACTCCTCGGAGGAGGTTGTCCGGTCATCCATGGCTCTTAGCGGCATGTCAAAAGGTTCTACAAAATTAAAAGAGTTCATACAACTACCGGTGGGGATTGTGTTGAGGACGGTTTTGGATACGAGTTGAGAACGAGTGGCATGCAGCTTTAAATATAAAAAGAATAAAATTTCACTATTATTTTTTTTGGTTTTTCAATAACTTTTCACTATTATTTTTTAATACGGACAAGACACTAACCTAAATAATCACACAAAGCACTTAAGGTAGCTCTTTAAAAGAATTAACTTTTAAAGGTGAGCGTAGTCGCTAGTGACACAAAAGGTAGTTTTATCTTTGGTTCGGGAACCTTATTAAATGGATATTACTTAGTTGAAACGTATTACTTTGTTGGTGTTCTTGTACATCTTGATGATTTTTTTATTGATGATTTTTTTATTGATAATTAAGGACAATTTTTTTATATTTTTGATTTTTTTGATTTTTTTTTGTTTTTATATATATAAATTTACTAATAAAAGAACAAATATTTTTGTATTTTTGTTTTTTAAAGAAAATAACTCCACAAGGAAGGATCTTCAAAGCACTAATTGTCAAACTTCGAAAACGACAAAATACGCTTAGATCACTCCACGGCAACGGCCAAAACTCTGGATTGTTTCTTTTTATTACCTTTTATTAAATAAATTATTTAAGACTTATATATATTCTATAAGGATAATTATCAAGAAAGTCAATGAAACCGAGAGTAGTATAGGAAATTCCCGGGTCGTAGTCCCAACGAGGAGCGAATTGGAAAATCGAGAGTCGGTTTGATATTCGATGTTTTAATGAAAAGATTTAAGATTTTTGTTTTTTCTAAATAAAATGCAAACGAGTTAAGGATATCTAAAAAATGAATTGAATCAAATGATTAAACTAAAAAGTAGACGATAAAAGTAAATCGCGATTTAAAAAGAAACCTAAGTTATCGAAAATTAATTCCTAAATTATTTTTTTGGTTTGTTCTTATTTAAATTACTAATTAAAGAAAAATGAATAGAAAATTATAAAACGGGGTTTTAGAAGAGTGAAAAAAAGCATAAGCGAAAACGAGCGACCCGCCCCGAAACCGTTCTTTAATACACTAAATTTTGCAAAATGACCCTACGAAAGAATTTATTTTTCCTAGGTGAAAAAATCGATAAAAGAAAAATTTTCTATAAAAAGAATTATATTTTTTTGATTTTAATTTAATTTTTAAGAATTAAAAAAATATTTACGAAAATAAATTATAAAAAATACTAAACGTTTTTAGAAAAATCTCAAAAAATACAAGAAAATAGCTTGAAAGATGCAGAATTTAAGAAAATTAAAAGCTGGAAATTTGGGCTTATAAATAAGCTGTAATAAGCAGAAAAGGGGCTGAAGGCTTTTGGGCTAAAAAGCCCTTAACAAATTAATTGTGCAAAGTCTTAGTGGATGAGCTATTGGAGCAACTGATTATTGAGTGGGGTGTGAAGTGTGTTATGAAGGGAGAGGTCCTGGGTTCAAACCCTGGCCTCTCTCTTTTTTTGTTAAAACTTTTTTTTTCTTTTTTTTTAGAAACTTGTAAAAAAGTTAAAAACACAAAACTTTAAAAAAGACAAACTTTTAACAAAGCTCAAATAAGCTGATGAAATAAGCTAAAAGGATGGCAGTGCTAACACTTTTTAAACACTAACACTATATATAAGCAAACTATTGGGCAATTAAGCTCAAATAAGCAAAGACAAAAATAAATTAAACTAAAACAGATAAGCAATGGTCCTAATAAGCAAATGCAAGTATAAATAAGCAAAGACTAACACAAAATAACGCTGGAGGGATAAGATGCAAAAAAAGGGAATAAACTAATTTTCTAACGGGGAAACTTAAGCAAACTGTTAAGACCTTAAGGGCAAATAAGCTATGGCTAAACTAAATAAGCATAGTCAGGCAACTAACTTAACCTAATAAGCTAGTGGGCTCAAGAATAAGCTAAGTTAAACAGGTAGAAAAGCAAAAAAAAAACTAAATAAGCTATGGCCTAAAATGTAAGCAGAGAGTCAAAGGGGGTCTCTATTGGCTTAAAAATAAGCAACCTAGAGGGACTCCTAAGGCTTAAGCTTATAGGGTCTTGTAGATGAGCTTATGGGCTTTCTAGAAAAGCCAAGAAGTAAGAGTTTTGATCAACAATGAGCAAGAAAAAGAGATTTTAATGACTGAAAATTAGAGATGAAAAAGGCTATTTGAAACTGAAAATTTAACTTAAAAAGTTTGACAGATTTTGAGAATAGAAAAAGTAAACCTAAAGGGATTCTAAACACTCTTTTGACACTTGAAAAATGACACTAAACTAACACTAAAAGCTGGTTTTGAAAATCAAATGAAACCATAACTTATCCAACTGTTTTATCAAAACAGTTTATAAGACAATTTTAAAAAAACTAAAAATCAACTTTTTAGAACCAAAAACTTTGAAAAACAAATTAATTTTGCTTAGAAATGTCTTGTCAAAAGTGACCTAAAGACCAAAAATGGTTTTAAAAAGTGACCCGTTTTCACCCTTGACCCAAACACCTCTTTAAAGTTTAAAAATCAATTTTAAGACTATATAGTGAATGATTTAAGCAAGATTGTTGAGCACATATAATAAACAAGCAATGACAAGCAAGAATGATCAATAAGCAAACAAAAATGAGCACATAAGTAAGCCAATATCATATAAGCAGAAAAGGGGCAAACTAAAACAGATTTGAACAAAACTTGAAGATATGATAAGTAAGCAATAAAGGCAAGCAAATAAAGGAAAAAATAGCATAAGATAACAATAATAAGCAAGAAAAGACAGGAAATAAGCATAAATAAGCTAGCTACAGTAAAAATAAACAAAAATGAAAAAGGGAACTTACAAGAGTCCTATGCTTTTTGGCAAGAAATAAGCTTTCAAAAAGCTTAGAATCCAACCTAAGTGCTTACCATAAGCTCTAAAACCCATGGCCTTCCAAATTTAACCATGCTCCTTGCTTGATTTCTTCTCTTTTTTTTTATATTTTTTTTATTTTGACAGAAATGAAAAAGACTTTGTATATGCTTTTGAGGTCTCAAAAACTTATACAAAAGACTTATAAAATAGGTTTAAAAGATAGATAAGCTTAAATGACAAAAATTAAGGTAAACAAGTAAATTGCATAAATTTAAATGACAAGAAGTTTAAAGACAGAAAATTAAAGTTGCAATGTATTAAAAAGACAATGGTACAAATTTTGAGATTACAAGTTCTTGCTTTTCACAAAAATTCAACACCCTATAAACTAAGCTATTACATTGTATTTATATTAAAACCCTAAACTATGATGCTATGTTTCTTCATAGACACAGATTGGGGGGTGTTTGTTGTGTGATTGAGATCCAAAGCAAATCCTAGCCCTTGATCATTTCTTGGTCCCAAAGTCTTCATCACAGCCGTTTGATATCATTGGCCAATGGTTGTTTTTAGGATTGCCAGCTTGGCAATTAGCATTTTGTGGGGTGGGGAGAGGGTTTTTGGAGTCTTGTTGCAGGTTATAAATGAAAGAGACAAATGAACAGTACCAATGGTTATTTGGCGGGTAATGGGGGAGTAATACTCTATTTGAAAGTGACAGGGTACAAGTTTGGGAAAGCATCAAAAGTGGCCCCTTAAGTCTTATAACTTGTTTGCAAAATGAGTCCCTTGTGGTGTTATGAAGTTTTGAAATGTGGCAGAAAAGGCCCTCAATAGTTATACATTGTATTACAATTTTCGTCCTTGTGGGTATAACAGTGGTTAGGGTTAAGGGCTAACAGTTTGGGCTTATACATTGGGCCTTTTAAAAATGTTGTATGGGCCAGTTATAATTATAAAAGGAAATGGGCCTTTTTATTTAAACTTGGGCTTAAAGTCTTCATGTAATGTATAAATGGGCTGACCCAGCCCATTAGATGGGTGCGGGTGGGCCCATTTAACATTTCTTCGTTTAAGGCTTCGGTCTTGACTTTGACTTTTCGGAGTTGACCATTTGGTTGACTTTTGTTGACTTTGGCTTTTTTGGACTTTGGCTTTGATTTAACTTTGGCTTCTCCATGCTTTTCCATTCCGTGCTCGGTTTTGTCGTTTTTGGCTTGGTTTTTCGTCCTTTTGTCAGATATCCGTTTCCTGCACAATACAAATGAAAACATACAAATACAATGTATTTTTGGTACGTTTTTGGTCATTTAAGTCCGGATTTAATGGAAAATGGTATGTGTAATTAAGCACATACCAAAATCCCCCAAACTAAATTATTACCGTGTCCTCACGCAATGCTATAAGTAAACACTTAAGAAAACTAAGAATCTCGATCCCCCTCGACTAGTAACCTCGAAAAGTAGCTAAGTGTTCGTCAAGGGGAATTAAAGAAATCAATAGCTTTGAAAAGCCCCGTCTTTTGTGCTTTCCATAGTCATAGAATTTGCATATTTGCAAACACTCGATTTTCACGACAACTTTAATTTCCATTCTTAAAATTAAAAATACATATTATTAAATATAATATAAAAAACCCAAGTTATTTTTCAAAAACTTCTAAAAAACTTTCTCACGACTAGGAACTCATGAAAATAATCTGGAACAAACCCAACAAGGTACTAGTTATGAAGTCTCGGTAAGCACTCAAGGGGTTGAAGAATTAAAAAGAAAAGTTAAGATAAAGGGTGAAAAGAAAGAATCCCTCCTTATACTTAGGCAAAAACCGGGTTAATACATCTGCAGTTTAGAATCACAAAGATGATTGCTGACATTGAATACTGACATCATGGCAGTGATGCAATGCACAACCCTCCCTAACCACTCAGAATCTCTTAAAAGATTTCTGTTTCATTTCTCACTGAGATTACACGCATATCTATCAACTTTTCCACTCCGAGTTAGTTGGTATTGAAAAGGTGACTGTCTGCTCCAGCCTCCGATCACTAAAATCAAAGTGCACTATTGAGTCTAGATCCAAAAGAGATCATCCATAAATCTCATTAGGACACTTGTCAAAATTATGCTTGCTAATTCACACAATGTGAAAAACATGAAAAATATATTAAGAGTCCTAAGCATTATCTTTGTGATATTGCCAGAACATCCAAGTGATACTTAAGTATTCACAGTGAAGATGGAAATCCTGCTTGAGCCAACATCAAACAAGCTCTTAGTAGGTGACATGTGAGATCCTATATGGATCGAGCTTGTGATACTGGATATCGATTTGGTCCAGCTTATGAATTGATGAATTTTTAAAAAGATAAAATTGTTGGTGTGTCAAAAAAACCGTTTGCATTTTGACATACCAACTGATTTTCTAAATCGATTTTCAATCTTATGTCCATGCGAAGCCTCGCAAGGGTACCTGGACATAGGAAAGCTGAACACGAATTGACGGCTTAATCGGGAAGATAGTAACTTACCGATTCACTCTTACCGTGTTATCTTCTTTGAGACGCTCCGGTAATGAGAATGGCTAGTGCAGCTATGAAACCTTGTCAAGGAGATTCTTCATAATTCTACCTGATCGCAGGCAGTATTTATATTGAATAACGAGGAACCGTAGTTGTTACAACTGTATTCGACGAAGTGATAAAACCACTTTCGTCCGTATATGTTGTTTATCACTAATGTGTCATCGTGTAGGTATTATTTATGTATCAAGTTTTACTATTTATTTTATGTCGACTTATCTAAAACAACACTTTTACGGGCAGTGTACCCGATCAGATGTAGCTTCGTTGGTAAGTAGGGTGTCGAACACTGAGAGTGGAAGTTAACTCTTAATTCTACTTGTATTTTATTTACCTAGGCTTAGTACTAATCTAACCTAATTATTCTAATTAAATCTAATTAAACCTAAACTAACGCAAAGGGGGGTTTTCAGCCTTAGAGACTGGCATGAGTTTAGTTCTAATTATTCTAAGGTAATGACAAATAACGCACACAAATGATTGACAAAAGATTAGGAAGCAGTTAAATCTGAGGAAAATGTATTAGCTAGTTTAATCTAATAATATGTCTTAATTGTCTATTCGTGCAATGAATGTATTAATTTGTTGGTGGTATATCATTCCAAAGTTAGGTGGATCTTCTCCCTAGACTCGAGGTTTGTCGCTAGTTAATCCTGTCACAATTAACCTAAACCTGCATAAAGCTCACACCGTTGATTATAATCTATCTAGGAAACTATATTGGTTGTTATATTGAATCCTAGCTCATGAAGGCTTTACCAACTTATTGCTTAATGGAATTTCATATACTAGTAGTCCACACCCACTTAACTACCTATGGAAATAAGACGTTATGTGTAATCCTAAGTCACCGGCTTAGTCTACCTATCTACTTAACCATAGATCGAAACAGAGCTTTCTATTGGTGATCCTATTATTCTAGCTATATGAATAAGCATTATATGTTTCTATCCTGGACTCTTAGCCTACGCCTAAACAACACCGAAGTTGCAGCGCATTAAATGTGTAGGACTAGACTCAGTTGAATGATAGAGAAAACACATAATTAAGCACATAAACGGGTATGAAGTGATAAACATAATCAACATGCAACGAATAAAGAACAATCGATAAAAGACAAATCAAAACATTATATTATCATAAACATGGCTAATACCTAAAGGTATTAGCCGATAGTCATTGTAACAATACATGGAATCATAGATGAACGATTAAACATAATGCTAACTGAACGCGTATAGTGGAGTGTAGAGATTACAAAATTTTTCCCATTGATCGAACCACGTTTTAGGACCTCTTTGGCTTCATTGATCTTCTGGAAATCGGACTTGGTGGTAAAAAGCATGTCTAAAATCGTATTTAGGTTTTGTGAGTCTTTTTTGCTTCACTCACGCGTTACAACACACCCCCGTAGTGGACTCACGACTGAAAACCAACCCTCACAATTGGTCATGTGTGACCAATAAAAGTAGCCTTAGGCTGGGCGCAGTGGGAGGTCAACCCAGTCAGTCGACCTACTGACGACCGAGTCGTCTCCACTGCCACCCACCAGTCTCAAACGGTCGGCAAACTTTAAAATGGAGAAGAGGGTCGAAAATGCGCCCGAGTAAATGCACACCTTAATTTCAAACTATCTAACCGTTGCATATTAAAAAAACTTTTTAAATTTTTATAATTTAAACCATTTTAATAACTCATTTACTTCACTATTTTATACACGAATTCAAGCCACTTTTCTATTATACTTCTCATATTTATTTACAATGTCCAACAGTTTGGCTCCCGGTTCAAAACGTCATCGAAAGGCCAAGATGACTGATAACCAGGCATCGTCAAAATCATGAACAATAATGGAAGAGATCGCGTTGTGTAAAGCGTGGTGCGACGTGTTGGAAAAATCGTTAGAGGAGACGCTATGAAGATGAGGGGTTTTGGTCAGAGGTTTTTGCTTACTTTGAGAAAAAAAATGAGGGAGAATAATCCAAGGATACATGACACAATCATTAAAAGAAAAAAAGGTTCATCCTAAAATTGCTGCATTAATCATATATGATACTTAAGTATAATGCAATCACATGAAATTCGATGTTACTTGTTAAATTTTCTATTCTTTTTTTAGTATGAGCTTTTTTTTCACCCAGAAGCAAGGACGGACCCACATGGGAGCCGGGTGTGACACGGGCCACAACCTATTTTAGGTCAAGAAGGGTAACTTTTTTATAAGGCTAATGACTTAAAAAGTCATGTAACTTGTTCATTTTTACCGTTCTCTGTAGCCATCTTTTTTTCCTATTAAATCACTAAACCTTGTGATTTCGTACATTGTGTGTAGCGGTGACCTGCTTGACCTGCTGGAGCATGTGAAGCTAACGATCGTTAGGTTTTTTTTGCAACGTTAGTCCTTTATACTAACGATTGTTTATAATTAACTGAAGTTTTGATTTTTTTTAAAACGTTTTTATCTTATTATTTTTAAATTTTATACACGTTTTTTTACACATTTTTTACACATTTTTTACACTTATTTTACACGTTTTTTAAACATTTTTTTACACATTTTTATACACGTTTTTTACACGTTTTTATACACTTTTTTTTAAACACGTTTTTTACACACGTTTTTATACACACTTTTAATTTAACTTTTTTTTCACGTTTTTTACACACGTTTTTATATACGTTTTTACACACGTTTTTAATTTAACATTTTTTACACTTTTAGTTTAACTTTTTTTACAATTTTAATTTAACTTTTTTTACACGTTTTTATATACGTTTTTTACACTTT
>BQNB010054801.1:4536-39394 GCA_026074375.1 Tanacetum coccineum | reverse complement strand
ACGACATCTTCGTATAACAATACGTTCCCTGCTCTGTGTAGAAGGCTGTTTTTTCTTCGTCCTCCTTTGCCATTTGGATTTGATGATACCCTTTGTAGGCATCCAAGAAACACTTGTACCTGAAACCCATAACCGCCTCGACTTTGCAGTCTATGTTAGGTAAAGGATAATAATCCTTTGGGCATGCTGAGTTCAGGTTTTTGAAGTCGATGCACATTCTCCAAGATCCGTCACACTTCTTGACTAAAACTGGGTTGGAGATATATGTCGGGTATTTGACCGGACGGACTATCCCCGCTTTGATCCATTCGGTTACTTCCTCGGTAACTGCCCTGCTTTTTTCTGGGGAGAAAGTTCTTCTCTTTTGACATACTGGATCGAGGGAAGGGTTTACATTGAGAGCATGCTCTATGACCTTCCGAGGGACCCCAGTCATGTCGGCAGGTTCCCAAGCGAACACCTCCATGTTGCCTTTCAGAAGCGTTTTCAGTTGCTCCTTACAGCCCTTGGAGAGTCTTCCTCCAATGGTGACCATTTGGTCTGGAAAGCTGGGGTTGACAATTATCTGCTCGGTAACATCCACGCCCTCTTCTTCTTGGGGCGTTTCTTCCCTTATCATCTGTTTCTCTTCTCTGAGTCGGCATTCCGCAATTGTGATTGTTCGAGCGATCAAAGTAGCTATTCCTTTTGGAGTTGGAAATTTGATCATTGAGTGAATAGTTGACGGGATGGCATGTAGTATCTTCAGGCCTGGTCTCCCCAGTATTATATTGTAAGGGGATGGTGCGCGGATGATTATGAGTTTCATTGACGTCCTCCGGCTCAATCTCTTTCAGCATACTGTAAAGTTAACAATTTAAAAATTGCCATGACTGTCTAATAATTCGCACTTTCCATGCTAGTCAAATTGCGAGGCTTGCAAAATCAACATTCTCGTCTTTGAAAGGGACTTAAAGACTATGTTTGCATATAGTTGAATTAAATGCTTATAATAACCAGTCAAAGATTCAATCACTTGAACATAATTGGATATTGATGATCATAGACACAACTGATCAAATTGAAAGTTGAACCTATCGTACATTTTATTTTGAAACATTAGCAAGTCACTGTGTATTTTGTGAATTTTGTTGGCCTTGTGTCATGTGGTATAAAGGAGAGCTTTGGGTAGAAGATAAGACATGTAACCTACTTTTGTGTTTGGATTTGTGGCTTACTTATATATGTTAGATGTTTGAATTCGATCTTCCGTAGGTCATATGTTTTATTAATACTAATGGTCTTCAAGCTCACATTCGAGCTTGAGCAAACTTACATAGTTTAATACTTCATCGCAATTCGAATAAAGAAATCACGAAAGCTCGAATTGAAGGATAAATATAATTATTAAAAAGTAAAACTAAAGATAGTTATCTTGATAAGAATCAATGCTTTGATTTGCGTAATCCGAAAAAGAGTAATTTTTTTACAACTGTCTGAACTTATAACTGTGTGTGACGTGAAGTCGAATAGGTGGAGTATGTTTTTCTTCGAGATGTAATGATGAATCCACGGCCGTTAACGGCGTCAACTAATTCTATGCTCTTCAAGTTCCCAGTCGGGCTAGGACCAACTTACATAATCTAGTATTATTACGGGTTTCAGTTAAAAGCGTAAAAGACATCCGCATTACTTTCGATTTTCAAATTCGATACAGAATACTTGTTACTAGAACAATCCATTATCGACGTGATTAGTTAGTAAGGTAATTTTGAGATGAAGACTCAAGATGACAAACACTCGGTACAGCTCCTGAACATTATTTACAAGTCAAGTATCAAATGTCCTCCCCATAGAACATAATCAAATAATCAATCATTATCCGGACCTTTTGGTAAAAAGTTCAATTTTTATTATAAAAAAAGTGGTTCGCAAATCTAATCAATTTTGGACCAATCAGTTTATTCAAATTCGACATACCTTATTTTTTCATATATGTGGTTCAAATTTCTTCCTAATAAAGTTCTGCCTTTGGTTCTCATTTTATAGTCGTTATTTTCCATTGGCTTTTTTTGACGTACGTGGGTCAATTTGTGCATGATCTATAAAGGACAATATGTGGTCCCATCAAACTCGTGGATTGATATGTTATAGTATTTTTTATCAGTTTAATATTTTTGATCTGTTAAATTTTATAGAACTTGAGGTTATTATTACACATATTAAAGAAGTTTTAAATTAATTAGTTAATACTAAAATTGTCATTCTGCAAAAAGTGAAAAAAAAAGCTTTAATGATAATGTTTTCTTTAAACATTGTATTTTTTGCTCGTGAACAATAATTTTGAGACGGAAGTAATACTATTTTTTGTTTATGCCTTATCATCATATGCCAAATTGTCAATTCATCTTGCAAGACGTTTTGGAGTTTACAGAAGTGTGAATCCTAAAAGAACGGAGTAGTAAGATTTTTTTAATGACATTTTCATAAAAATAAACTAGCAACATTAGCTAAAGAGATAAAACAAAACTACAAGGCATTTTCATCAAGCACATGCTATATAATTACTACTCCCTCCGTCCCATATTAAGTGTCCATTTTTAACTTTTTAAAATCTTTTTTCTTCAACTTTGACCTTAATTATTTCTTCTTATGTTATATGATACTCAATGCAAAATATATGAATGGATAAAGTTTCGAATGCATTTTTCATTAGTATAATTTTCAGTAAGCATTATATAACATAAAGAAAAATATTTACGGTCAAAGTTTATGAAAAAAGAATTCAAAAAGTAAAAAATGGACACTTAATATGGGACGAAGGGAGTAATTATTTGACTTTTCATTTTATTAAATTTGGTTAATTAATTACAACTTTTAGCAACATAAATAATCTAGGTTTCTAATCATGAATCAGGCATATAATCACGGATCATAATGAGTTCATTCACGTGCTATAAAGCTTGAGTTCACATATATTGTTGCTTGATGCTAGTATTATTCGACATAAGATATTAGTTTTACATGTGTATACGAGATTATGAATGAATGGAAATGCACATTTATGTTTTAGAACTTCATGAAATCGCGCTATGATATATCCTTTTGTTTAAATTCCACATTAGTACTTGCAAACACGCCAGTATCACCATAAACTTTTCAGTTTTGAAGCCGAATATGTGATTAATCATTATATTACTGTTGGGATTTAATAACTGTTAACCATTAACACTACGAGTACGCAGCGGATATAGATCAAGTATGGTGTATACGATACACACAATATATAAACAAAAGGGTAATAGAAACCTTACCTCTTGTAGAATCAAATGCTAATGAAACAAAGTGGTTAAGATACCACTTCTATGGATGCTCACACAAACACGTCAACCAAGTGCGCCCGGATGCTAGCCTTACTTCACGTGTATCCCAAACAACCTTTGTAACACAAACCTACTGAAATCAAGTACCAAAATCGTCCCAAACAACCTGTACCGAAATTCAGCAAACTAGATCTAGGGTTTTACCAAATTCGGTTCAACCGAATTACACCAAACCGAACCGAAATTCACTCTAATGAAACCCTAGATGTTTCTAATTGTTGTCACACCTTGAGAACAAATAAACCAAAGCAAAAGACCTGCCGTGAACCTTGTGGGATTAAATTACACTCGAAAAATCCCTAAATGGGATTAACGAAGGGCATAACTGAAAAACCAATAACCCTAATTAGGGTTTTGTTATTCGGCTGATATAATGAATAGGGAAAGGGAAAACGAATTTCACTAAGTTGTTAGAGTTGTGGGTAATCTAAATGAGCTAGGGGTAAGGGTATTTATAGCCTTGACACCCCACTCATGATAAGGATAGGAATCATCACCCCAATCCTTATCATTACACATTCATCCCCATCACCACACTTATCCTTATCACCACACTCATCCTCATTTCTTAAGAATGAACCTAGACACTCTCTAGAACACTCTATGGCCGGCTATATCATTAGGCACCCATAGGATTCGTGTCTTGTCATTTTAGGTCCTTTGGTTTATAATTAGAAACATTTCGTGAAGTTTAAAACGCACTTTAAGTGTTTAACGTGTGTGCTCCCAATAGGCTCACATATTTCTAGTTGTATTAGTGCTAATCCAACTAACATATTCCAACAGCTCCCACTTGGGAGTTGAAGTAGCAGACATCCCATATACTAACGACGAAAACGTCTAGCAACACTCACATTCGTTGTTAAAACTAGAAACGTCTGAGATCAAGTTTCAAAAATATTCTCAGTAGCATGATTATGTATCTCTTCATATAATCATTCCTTTATTCAGATACCGTTAAACCATGGATATGTATCCTAACTCATTCCATATAGTTTAACCATTTAGATTCTCGTTATAGAACTTAATACAGATATACCAAATGTAATCAAGAATCGTCTTGCATTACCCTTTTGGGTTTGGCCAAACAATTATCTGATTAATTCTAGAGAGGCGCCAATGGTATCATACTGCACATCAAGTGGAGGAACACATTCTTTGTTGAATACAAGTGTTGTGAATGCTGCTTCACATCACTTCCAATAATAGCCTTTATAACTACCATTTTCAGGTTAACGTTTGACTTAGAATTAAAAAGTGATATCCACACATACCAGAACTTGTTTGTATTCTCAAGTCTAAGGATGACTTAACTAACCATAGTCGAAATCTTATTTATGACAACGAATCCAAAAGTAAATGTTCGAAGGTTGGGGTGTCCAATATGCATCCCTTGTGAATAACATACGAGTTTGGTGGGAACCGTCCATATTTTCAAAGAATATAACCAACACTCACATTTGTCTTATGTAACAATACTCCCATACTGTTAACCGACAATGAACATATTTAGAACAATTAAAATTATTCAAGGATTAAATATGCAAATATAGGATAACAATTATTATATGAATGAATAACAAATACCAAGTATCTTCATTCATCAGAAAATAAAAATTGTCTTAAAATCGCAATTATCCAAATACTAAAAACAGATATGCATGAAACTAATTAGCAAGTTAAAGTCCAATGTATCTAACATTCTTAACTTTTTCTTTACAAGACAGCTAAATGGTTATCTGAGTAAACTTTTCGAATACTTGTTTCAAATTCACAAATTTGTGAAGGATTTGAATGATATGGTGAGTGTCGTATGTATATTTGCATACTACTGCAAGAATCATAGTATGAAAATGTGACAGTACCTTTATGAGGTATTTAATGTCAGCAACATACCTATCTGAGACAGTCATCTTTACAGTTTCTTAAAATGTAAAGTATTCTCATTCTTTAATGTGTATTGCAACAATGCTCTTAGCTGAGCATATATAGTTATCAGATTTATCATAAATGATGAAATCCTACTTCAACTAGAATTGATTATTCTCTAGCATCATGTGTACACAAACAACACTATGCCTTATATAATTCATAAACATTTGTTTTAACAGTCATCTAAGTCACTCTCAATTCGATACTGTTGTTATCAGTCATCTAAACACTATAAATTAGATATTGTTGTTGTTAGCTCATCTTACTCTTGTGCAAAAATAACAACCAGTCTCATACACAATATAAGATATACATGATGGATCCTTCGTTAAAAACACAAGGTTTCCATCAATGTATTAAATTATCTCAAGTGAAATATATCATTTAAGACTTGCTTCAATGATGTATTGCACTGTGTTGGACTTAATTTCCGCATATGTTTATTTCATTAAACATTTATTCCAAGGTCGTTTATTTTATTCCCTAAATTTCCAAGTGAAGTTTTATTCCAGTCTCAATGATTAACACATCTAGCTTATATGGAATGATACTTTTAATATGTTGCACAACATATGAATTTTAAGAAAAAACGTAGTGCTCCCACTTGATGTCAGGTGTGCTCAGGAGTTATCTTAATTTAATCAAAAATCATATTGTGATTAAACTTAAGATCTCAGCTCCTAGATGCATGATCCAATCCACACTAGGATTCTATTATCTTGTAAACTTTATAAAGATTGATTTAAACTCATAACCCCTTTTGATTACACACCGTCCTTGCAAAAGGTAATCATAAAGAAAAGAGTTATAAAACTTAATTGTCATATTACAAATATAGATTCATAACCCTTTTGATTACTCACTGTCCTCGCAAAAGGTAATCATTTAAGGAAAGAGTTATGATCCTTAATTCGCCATATGTCAGATTCAAGAAAACTTGTATGACAATTAGTTATCTTTATATAATTAATGTGTGTAGAAAAGAAAGATTTAATCATAGTCAATTGCTTGAGTATGATTAAAACTTTTATCATAGTCAGACATTAATGTGTATACAATATTCCTCAGCATTGATATAAGAATATTACTCCATTGATGAGGCATCCTTACGGGTTTATGAATGAGAGTTACATTATATTGTGGTTCGACATTTTCATGTTTAACATTAGTATGACACCAACAAGTGAATTCAGAAGGTTGTGTATTTTGTTCTTGAATATTTTCAAGATTTATTGATACTCCCACTTACTTTTGTAAAAAGAGATACTTCTTTAAATACTAAGTATTTAAGCAACAATAAATTATTCTTAATTGGGACAGCAAAATACATTTTATAATTCCCATCTCTAGCTTGTTAATAATATGCTTCATAAGATATTAACAAATTTCAAAACTTTAATCAAGACATAATGGGATTCATCCCTAATTTTTAAACAGATAATGTCCTGAATACCTTCTAGGTTGGAACTATATTGAGTGTATCTATGACACACGCAAATTTTTAACCTTGATCGATTTTAGAGATAGAGCAATTAAAGTTATCAGAAATCAAACAATATGAATATAGTTTATTTCAACACATTAGACATACCATAATAGTGTGGTATTCTATGAGTATTGAAATTGTGAGACTCCATCAGAATTTCTTACATAACTTAATTCTCTTTGGATCAAATACTTAACAATTGGGTCAAGCCAAATTTGAATACACAATATTTAACAACCAAGTGTATGCTATAATGTATGTTTCTTGAGTAAGTACATTAACTCCATGTTCATGTGTTTACAAGAAGACAGAACAGTTCAAGAATTATTTGATCATGTGTTTACAAGAAAACAAAACATGTCAAATACATTATATGTCGTTGAATCATTCAAGGACCTTATGTTTATGTGTTAACAAGAAGACATAACAATGTTACTACATACTTTATGTTATAAGTCATTGTTTAATTCAAGGACTTTATAATTACGTCTAAACAAGTAAACATAATTATACTAACTAAAGTAATCATGAACGCAAACTCTTGAGTTCAATAGTGATTTCAAGTTAATTTCATACTTCATAATCATGATTATATAATTAACCATAATTATTTTGACTAAATCATATAGTCAATAAGTTGAAGTATCTTTATATTATATCTTGACTTTTAAATGTAATAGGGCAACAAACATCTTGTGTGTTTAAGTCCTAGTAGATTTATTAGTTTTCTTACCTTGCGGTCAAGAGAAACTAATTAATCATATTGTTATATGTTGTTCCTTGCACACACTTAGGATTTCTCCCACTTGTGTACGGGACAACATTACCTAAAGTAGACAAACCATACGACAAGCGTTCGATTGTTTAAACAATATGATAGTGTCATAGATATTACAAGTAGATTTCAAACCATAATGTTGAATAAGGAATTGTGGATTATTATTCTATAGATAACGTTTCGGAAAGCAACATCGGAAAGGCAACATGTTATCTATAAAATAAAATGCAATCTTCCTTTAGACAATGGTTGTTCATATTCGGAAAGTAATATATTATTTCAAAGCAAGCTAGAAATAATATGGGCAACTAACAAAGAAATAAATCTTGTAGCTCCCACTGAATTTGAAAACCAACACTCGACATGAAGTTTATATTCATTATAAAACGCAAAGCTCCCACTGGATTTGTCAACATTGTAAGTGTTACATCACCAGTAGAAAGTAAATAGCGATTTATTTACTTTCCTACTCGCATTCCAGACTTCACTCGGCGTCACCACCCCATCCCCCACCTACCCTCCCCCAAAGCCACAACCCCACCCCATGCCCCCAACCTTCGATCTCGCACCCCAGGGGCTCCAATCGTCTCCCTACACTCCGCTCACCTTCTTCGTCCGACCCAACCCGTTCACATATCTCTCCCAACCCATATCGAGTCAACTCCCTCCTCTCACCGTCCCCTCTCGCACCCTCCCCACTCCAGTCGCCTCTGTCCCCCTAATTTGTCGCTGGTCGCTCCACCCCCCCCTCTGATCAATCGCTCCTAACTCACTCCACGCCCCTGCCCATCTACCCCCCATCCATCACGCTCCCCCCCTCCGACCGTCCCGCCGTCACCCCAACGGTACTCTAAGAGACCACCACGCCCATCCTCCGACGGAAGCTCCTGCTCATACGCATACCTCATCCTCCGCCGTTCCTGATCAAACATCACCGAGATCAGGACCCCCCGCACCAATCCTCCCGACCATGCGCCCCAATCATTATCCAAAACAATGTCCCTCCGTACACTCGTACCCGCATCATTCACCTCCCTTAAACGACTCGTTCCCAGCGCGCGTCCTGTCCCAATACCCCCACTCTCACCTCCTCCACCCCTCCAAAACATCACATCCACGTCAACGTCTCCAATACCCGATGGCCACACGCACTCTCATCAACACCCATACACTGCCTCACATCTCGAACATCTCCCGACCTGCGACTCCACTCCCACTCACCCCAACCATACCCCAGTCTCACACCACGCCCGTTCCCCCCTCCATACCCAACCTCCATCTCCTCTCTTCACCGTCCAGCTACCGCTCCCAATACCGTCCACCCTCGCCCCAACGCTCCACCCCCCCCCCCCCCCCCCAAATCCCGGGTGCTCCCCCCCATTACCGCGGCTCCCCACACCTCCCCGACCCGCTACTCCGCATCTTCCCCCAGAGCCATCCAGGCCCGCCTCGGGATCCACGCATCCTCCTTAACTTGTGTCCCTATCTACCTCCCTGGCCTCTCCCCCTCATGTCACCACCCTCCCCCCACCATCGACCCGCCCCTCCTCAACCCCCCTCCATCCCCGCTCAGTCTCCGTCCTCTCCCCGGTCGGTCCGATACCTACCTTCCCCCTCGCCGACAAGGTCCCGACTGACTCATTCCCATCCCACCCCTGCAGTCAAACTCGGTACTCTCCCGACCTCCCCCTCCCGACCCCACGCCCCACACCGCATCAAAAAATCCACACTCCCATACCCCTTCCCGAGGAGTCAATCCTCTCCCTCTCTCCGCACCACCCCTCACCGTCCAGTGTCCTAGAGACAGACACGACCCACCCCACCCCGTGCCTAATAGCCCCACCACCCCCCGCCTCCTTCCGATCCTCTCCCTCCATCAAAACCCCAGGTCATCCCCAACAAACTCACCACCCCCCCTCCCCCTCCCCCTTCACTCAGTCTCTCTCCTCACTCGCACTCACCGGCACTCAGATCTCCTCGCCCCTCCTTTCTCCACCCCCTGAACCCCCTAAATCTCCCTCCCCCCCCCCAACCCCAGCTTTCCGCGGATCAACATCCCCACCCCACCACCCCACCCCACCGCGCCAGCCGACCGAAGGCCCCCCCACCATCCCCAACCCCCTCAAGGACACTCCAGCCTAGACTTCCTCCCCCCACAGTCATCCCATCTCCCAAAGCCGCCACACTAATAATATCATTCTCCCTTCCCCTCCTACCCCCCTCATGACCTATCGGTCGAATCTCCCCATATCTCCCCCACCTCCCCTGAACGTACCCCCCCCCTCACGTCAACCGGATCAGAGGCCTCCTCCGACCATTCCCCCCGCTTCGTCCACATACCGGTCCGCTCCCCTCTCGCCCCAGTATATGGTCCTATCGACCGTGATAGCCACAGACTCCACCACACATTCACTCACCCTCCACCGGGAACGTCATCAACCCACTCTACTCCCCAGGCCACACCTCTTTAAAAAGCCCTCCTCGAGGTCACTCCACTCCAAACCTCCAAACCCCCAACTCTCGCCCAGCAACTCATCCGTTCACCGTCATACACACGTCTCTCCTCGACTCTTCCTTCCCCCCCTCGACCCCGATAACTTCCCCCCCCCCCCCCCTCCTGCGAGCGCTCCCTCCATGTCGCTCGACGTATGCGTCGCAATTCCACCACACCGCCCCCCCTCCGCATCCCCCCAATCCCGCCACTCCAGCAAGATCTCTCATCCCCGCCCCCAGAAACCCCCCCACCCACACCCTCCCCCCCCGCTCTCCTATCCTCATCCACAAAGTACCCCGTTCACACACACTCCTTACAACAAACCCGCACACCCAAACACCTCTGTTGTCAACCCATTTCCCCATTCCATCTTCCAGCCGCCCACCATTCTCCGCCCCCCAACCCCTCCACCCCCAAAACTAACCCATCCCTCTCACCCCCGCGTCCGTCCTCAATCTCCTCCCACCCTCTTCCCGTCCCCCCCCCCCCCTGCACCCGACCTCGCCCCCAATACTCTCACTCCCCCTCGGTCGCCATACCACCCAGTCCACCGCGCCCCCCAACCGCCACAATCCCCAACCTTCCTCGTCCATTCCCAACCTCTTGCCGCCCCCTCGCACCCCTTCCCCACCGATACCCTCCGCATTCCCCCTTCCGACCCCGCCCACCGACCGTCCATCACCCCGTCTCCCATCCCTCCACCTCATCTCAGTGAAATCCCCATCCCTCCCTTTTTCAACACCCGTCCCTCGGCCAACCCTCTCCCTCCCATATCCTCACCATCCCTCCTACCTCCTTCATTCGCTCCGTCTCTCCCAGTTACTCCCACGTCACCACACCCGCGAACTCGCCCCTCGCGTCGACCTCAGTCCGCCCCCCCGCCACCCCACCAATCTCATCCGAATCTTCTTAGAATGCCTACAAGTAGCAATGTACTTAGGTATTGTATAGAGTATATAAAGTTTTACTTATGAGGGACTAGCCATTCATGCTCTCATTTAACTTGAATTTTAGCATGCAATTCCTCCTTTATCGTCTATATAGCCACAAGGGTATTTAGCACTTAAGGAATAATGCGAGTCCAAGAAAATATACCTAGAAGACCTGCTAGCAATTTTCTTTACCCATTGAGGTTTAAACTCATACATCGTGACAAGTGCAAGATGTCATTATTTGGTAGCTATAGACACAATGTTCTATAGTTACACAAATATTTTATCTTTCAAAGATTTCAGAACCGTAGAAGGGTAATAAAAAATTGAAAGTGAGTTTAAATATAATTGAGAAAAATTTAATTATAACCCTATCTTATTCTTGTCAACCAATGAGAAGAGATAGGAGTAAGTCTTACTCTTTTTACCAGAAAAAGAGACTATGTTTGTCTTCTTTGATAAAACAAACTTTCGTTTACGAATTATGTTGCAGTAACACAATTAATCGGAACATAGAAAGTTCAATTTAGTATTTTTGATAATTAAATTCTTAAAAGAATTAACTACTCAATTAATTACTAATAAGACTAAGATCTAACTTGACATCCCACTTATTACCAGAGGTCTGACCAGTGTGTAAACAAGTAGGGCAAGAGGTAAGCGACGAGCGTTAATTAAATTGTTAATGCAACTTTTAGATTTATGAGACACATGACTTTAGTAACTCATATAGTAAGGTCATGTACATGTTTTGTCTCATCTTATGCCTCGGGTCCAAGGTCTGACCAGGTAACTCGATTTAAGTCGACCAAAAAAGAACGTGCGAAAATTAACAAAGGTCTGACCAATGGAAAAAATTCGCCATGGGTTGGAAAGGCCCTGAGGTCTGACCAGAGAAGACAATCCAAATGCACGTGTTCTAGTTTTGGCTAGCATAGGCTTAAAACTTCACATAGGGTTATACACATAAATTTTACAAAATATGTGACTAAAATCGTGTACAAGAAGCATGCAAAACATCTTGTAGCACAAAGTTAAGAAAACAGTTTTGTTAACCCTTTTGGTATAAACATTATTTTGTCAAATGTTCTCGGTAGCTCCATTTTGAACGCACAAAGAAGCGGAGAAACAGGTCAGCGCGAAGCGTATTAAAAACCTGACTTCATTTGGGAAGCCGTAGCAAAACCCGCCTTAAACTTCTCTTGTAGTTTGTTCACAATGGGTGAGCCGTATTTCCAATTGACTATTGATGCTATTATATGTTAAGAAACCCTTTGTTAACATTAGTTTTATATTTGCCAATATGATGGAAAGAATTACAAATTGATCAAACCCTATATTGTACTCCTACATGCATCCAAAGACACAAGTAATTCCAATAATTTTCTCATATGTCGAAGCATGTAGTGGGGCGGGAGAAGATTAAAGATCAATTTAACCCCATACTGCGCAGATAAAAACTAAAATTATACAAGAAATTAAATTTCATAGTTTAATGTCCGTATTAGATTTATCCAAAAACCTCTATTTCGCAAATAACACATAACTGGTCACAAATAGTATGCTTACGTGTGTAATAATAGACATGTTCAATCCAAATTTCTCTATAAGTATAAATCCATTTTTTAAGAGTTTCATAAAGTCTATATGCAAATATTGAGCATCACATGGCATATCACATATATAACAATTAAAACATACAAAAATTTGGAGTAGAAGTGAAGACAGACTCTTATATCGAAAGCAGTAAGTCATATAATGCCTCGAGTTCTCAAAAGTGTCTTCCCCAATTGGAAAACCAAAAGACTCTCACTAGGTTTTCTGCTAAAGTACCTAAATCGCCACATCCATCATATAGCATGATTGTGAGTCTTAAGGCCGAGATAAATCAAGAATAAAATAACATGGCAGCTTAATTAACCTTTAATTTTAATATATTCTCTTTTTTATCAAGTAACGTTATAATTGATTCTAGATGGTTATTCATTATTTATGGCAAGGATTGCATATCATTGTCATAATTTTCCATTAAAACAATAAATAAATCAAGATTTCATGCAGCCCTAGCGTGTTTAATATGTGTGTAACCCATAAACACCAAACGAGTTGACTCGTGATGCCACTGTTGGGATTTAATAACTGTTAACCATTAACACTACGATTACGCAGCGGATACGGATCAAGTATGGTGTATACGATTAACACACAATAAATAAACAAAAGGGTAATAGAAACCTTACCTCTTGTAGAATCAAATGCTAATGAAACAAAGTGGTTAAGATACCACCTCTATGAATGCTCACACAAACACGTCAACCAAGTGCACCCGGATGCTAGCCTTACTTCACGTGTATCCCAAACAACCTTTGTAACACAAACCTACTGAAATCAAGTACCAAAATCGTCCCAAACAACCTGTACCAAAATTCAGCAAACTAGATCTAGGGTTTTACCAAATTCGGTTCAACCGAATTACACCAAACCGAACCGAAATTCACTCTAATGAAACCCTAGATGTTTCTAATTGTTGTCACACCTTGAGAACAAATAAACCAAAGCCAAAGACCTGCTGTGAACCTTGCGGGATCAAATCACACTCGAAAAATCCCTAAATGGGATTACCGAATTAGGGCAGAACCGAAAAACCAAGAACCCTAATTAGGGTTTTGTTATTTGGCTGATATAATGAATAGGGAGAGGGAAAACGAATTTCACTAAGTTGTTAGAGTTGTGTGTAATCTAAATGAGCTAGGGGTAAGGGCATTTATAGCCTTGACACCCCACTCATGATAAGGATAGGAATCATCACCTCAATCCTTATCACTACACATTCATCCTCATCACCACACTTATCCTTTACACCACACTCATCCTTATCTCTTAAGAATGAACCTAGACACTCTAGAACACTCTATGGCCGGCTATATCATTAGGCACCCATATGATTCGTGTCTTGTCATTTTAGGTCCTTTGGTTTATAATTAGAAACATTTCGTGAAGTTTAAAATGTACTCTAAGTGTTTAACGTGTGTGCCCCCAATAGGCTCACACATTTCTAGTTGTATTGGTGCTAATCCAACTAACATATTCCAACAATTACATGTTCGTGATTTTAGTGTGATTAAGGGATTTTGGATAAGTCAATGTAAATTCGGACTCATAAAAACATGAGACGTGGTCATGATCATGTTCATGCTATGAGAATGTGGTGTAACCTCTTGGTAACCGCTAATGTAAATACGAACAAACTCTACACACATCGGAAGACAATACAAAATGTTAATGTTCCTTTTCTTCTAATTGACTAAGCCAGGGAAACCATCTATGTGAATTATCCCAAGAGTATTCGTGATACCCGAGCAATAGTGATCGAATTATGTGTGGCCACGATTGACATAGATGTCCGTGTCAGGGAAATTTTTACCCTAACCAAAATACAAGCCGAAATTAACTAACATTCACCGACCTCAAAAAATATAAAGAATAAGAATGAAATAGAAAAACTCTTTTTAAACGAACAATTTCAAACTTGAGAAGGATTTTTGGGATTCTCGAAAGCAAGGATGTCGATGTTGAAAATCAAATGACTCAACACAAAATTACAATTATAGATATTGATATATGATTTATCTTCTTGACAATTTTCCTATCTTCAAATGTAACATGTTATTGAATTATGAAAAAAAGACCTTTTTATGTAAACAAAAGCATGTTGTATTAGAAAAATTGTTAATACTCATGAAGATTAATAAAAAATAAATCCATTTGTCAACTACTTGAAGTTTAAAGTTAGGTTAAGAATTTCAAATTCTCGAATGTATATATCATCACATTTTATCAAGTTTGATACAATAATTACTATCTTATCATTGAAATCCACCAGCTTTACGTATTCATTATATTATGCAACGAGGTATGCAGACCCGTGCGATGCACACAGATTATATCTAATGTGTTTCAGATGGGTTGTGTGTAATTGTTGTTAGCGTTTTTGGCTTAATCTTGTTGGTCATTAGAGTTTTGGTGTTGTGGTTATATTAGTTGTAAAAAGAAGTCATGAGCCAGTGATGTTGGGATGCTGTTCCATTTAACATATGTTTAGTATTAAACTATAAATACGTTCTTATTCGTTTTTATTTGTTTTCGTACGTTTTCGTTTGTTTTTATCCATTTTCGGACGTTTTTGTCCGGTTTTATTTGTTTTTATATTTTGTCGTCATTTTTAATACGTTTTCATACATAATGGGACTTACCTACTCCTTGCATGGCCATGTAAAATCAATTGGATACATTAATGGTTCTTATATAAAAGATAAAATCAATTTGATACATTAATGGCTATTGCATGAGGGTTGTGTACATAGTGCTATTTGTCTTGTACCCCTCATAATGAATACATCCATAATAAATTAAAGGACTCAATCTTTTATAATAATAGATAGATAGATACAACAATATTGAATAGGGTCAAGGATTCGAATTCAACGAAAAGAAAATTAATCCGTGAAGGTTCACTTGCGTCGACTTTGGCTATCCAAAAACTTGTCTCTTTGAGATTAGTCGGCTTGCAATGTCGAGTTGAAGACCCCGACAATCAAAAGGAAAACAATATTGAATGGAAAGTAATATGTATTCACAAACAGAGCAATTTTGACGGAAAACTTTAAATTAGGATTCAATTTGATCAGGTACAGACGTGGAGTCGAAAGTTATGGCCAAAAACATAAACTTTGATAATTTTTTAAAAACTACACTACAAATTAAGTCGTTAAAAAAGAAAGAAATTATAAATAAAAAAAAACTAGATATTTAAAAAATGTATACTCAAATATTTTTCGCTAGAGGCCACATCCAAGTATCCCACCATTGATCCCGTTATGACTTTTCTTTAAAAATCTAAAAACTAAACTTGACAAAATCAAAAAGATTGGTAATCCCCCCGTCCTTAAATAAGTGTCCACTATTGATTTTTAAAGTATTTTTTCATCAACTTTGAACTTAAATTATTTTGTTTATGTTACATAATACTTAATAAAAACTATATCAATGAAAATACATTTAAAACCCAATCAATTCATATATTTTGCATCAAGTATTATATAACACAAAAAGAAATAATTAAGGTCAAAGTTGCGAAAGTTTGACTTCAAAAGTCAATAGTGGACACTTATTTAGGAACAGAAGGAATATTAAATCTATTCCTTTTGGGGTTGCAAAGTAACGTACATGTTGCTTTTAACGTACTCAAAGTTATCGTCCTTTTCAACGTTTGTAAAGTTAAAGTGCTACTATGATAGCTAGTTAATATACATTGTACCTTTAGGTAAACCTATATAGATCAATACGAATACTTATAAATGCTTTTTGCCGACTATCTTGACGAAGGGAGTACTATGATAGCTAGTTACTATACATTGTACCTTTAGGTAAACCTATATAGATCAATACGAATTCTTAGGGACCGTTTGGTTTGTTGTTAAGAATCACAATGGGTATCGGATTTGGTAAGAGTAGAATGACAATGAATATGAAAAAGTGTATGATTACGATTGTTTATGTTTGGATGACAAAATATGGTATGAAAAAAGTGTATAGATATTTGAATTTTGTAGTGGAAAAGAGATTGACCCACGGAATGGATTCCATAGACACCAAATTGATGGGTAATGAGTCTATAGCTATGATTTACCCATTTCATTCATAGGCCCACTATACAAACATCTTTAATCACTGTAAAATTCATAACCCCATTCGCATATACCGATACGAAACGCACCCTTATAAATGCTTTTTGCCGACTATCTTTCATGTTAAACTTTTTGTAAGACAATAAATATAGTACAGAAAATGGACCCATGCATCACTTTAAACCTTTGCCCCCCATATTCTAGTGGCTTATACTCCCATGCATGCATGCTAGTCAAATTGCGAGGCTTGCGAAATCTACATGTTTTTTTCTCCAAAGGGACTCAAAGACTCAATCACTTGAACATAATTGGATATTGATGATGATAGAAACAACTTATCAAAGTGAAAGTTGAACTTATCGTACAACTTCTTTTGAAAAGTTCAACACATTAAGAAACTGAAAAGGATATATACATGTGTAACAAGTCATTATGCGGGTTTTGGTGGCCTTGTGTCACAACTATACGTAAAACAGAATTTATATACACGAAATGTTTGGATGTATATAGAAAATTTCACTAGTACCTTGGGTTAAATTTGTTATAAACACCAATATTTTAGTTGCAATCATATTAATGAATTGAATGGTGTAGCCAAATTAAGGTACGGAGTATTAATTAACCGGCTCCATGCTTTTAAGTTCAAGTGATCAACTCGATTAGTATTCAGAATCATATAACCAATTTTAAACACACTAATAAAAAGTAGTGTTAACCGGATCGATCGATGCTTTTCAGTTCATCTCTTCTTAGTAGTGTAATTATATATGCAACTAAATACCTGTACAAGAATGAAACACGTAAAATGACACATACTCGATAGTCGATACAACTCACGAACTTTACGTGCAAGTCGGGTATAAATACACCGAAGTTGGTTTCATATATTTTTGGTTGATCTAAGTAGCTTATGGAAATTATTACTACGAACTCGCGTTGCTGATTTCTAAATTAAATATAGATGTTTCATGGAACATCACAGACATATAAACTAGTTATTTTGAACCGGTACAAACATAAAGTACAGTGAAAATGATTGGTCAAACTTTCAAAACCATGTAGGACACTCTAGCTATTTCAACTTGGTCTACATTGCATACCCTATATAAACTTATCACCCAACTCATATTATTCATATCATATTTCGTAAACCATAAAAATGGGAAATTGTATAAAAAAGCAGCCAGCCATTCACCCTGACAACGATGATTGTCGATCACTCATAACATCACAGGACAACAAGTCTTTTGTAGGTAGCTATCGCGACGACACTCAAAAGGCGGACAATTCGAGTGAAAAAAAGGTGAAGACGGAAATAAAAATAAAAATATCGAAAAAACAGTTGGAGAAATTATTGAGTAGTGCAGATGTCAAGGGATTAACTTCGCAACAAGTACTTGCTCAGTTAATGAATGTTAGTGATCGAGTTGAATCTCATCAACGGGCGTGGAGGCCTGCTTTACAAAGTATTCCGGAGTAAGCAACTAGCTATATGTGATCCGTATTGGGTTGTTACTACAACCCAATAACGCGAATTTTTTCTTTTTTAGCCTATTTAACTTTTAACCAGAATTGTACATATAGTTTTTTTCTGGTAAATATATGTTGAAATTCTTTGCTAGTTGTAGTACTTGTGCTTCCATGGTTTGATTTCAGTACTGAACATGCATGTAATAGTTTGACCGACAAAACGTTGTCTACTGACTATAAGATCTATAACAAGGACGGACCCAAAGGGGTTTGCGAGATGTTTAAAAACTACATAAATTTTTCGCGTAATGTAAAATCAATAACAATTTTTTTCTTAAAATGCACCTAATGATCATGAATTTTAGCTTTTAATCCGTCACCACCAACAACGCTGCATTGCATGCAATTATGCAAAAATATTATTTGAACGTTATTAATATTTAAATTTTCAACCAACTTAAAGTTATTTTAGTTTAGATATAAACATACTTGTAATAGTTGTAACTTGTAACTTAAATGGTGCACCAATCACATTAAACACATGGCCCCATTTTTTAATATTTCGTAATGACCATGCTAGTCAAATTATGAGGCTTTCAAAATTTATGTTCTCATCCTTGAGAGTGACTTGAAGCTTGACTTAACCAATTGAATATATATGTTTATAGTCCGAAATTAATCGCTCACGTTTTCTTTTAAAACTATGTCACTTGTCTATTACTAAAACACAGATATAAAAACTTGATATTGAGTTTTCTTTATTACTTGAAAATATTATTACAAAAAAATTAGTTTGTTTTGACTCTCTATTTTTTTACAGCTAGCAGTTATTATAAGATGAAAAGCATAACGCACTAGTGATCATAAAAAGTTGAAAACTTAAAGAATAAATTCCTCCAACATAATTGGATAAATACTCTATCCACATGTGTGTTTTGAAACAATCAATGTATAATGTACTGTACGAGAAAAGCTATAATTATAAGCTTGGTAAATATGACACTTTTGAATGTGTATTGTGAAGTTCAACATTAATATCAAAATTTTTCAAAAACAAGGAAAACTTCTTTGTCTTAGGTTTAAACTGTTAGAAAAACACAAAAAGTTTCGTGTCATTACCATCGTATTAATCAATGGCGAGGGCTTCTAAAACGAGGTGTGTCGATGAACAACGAACTTTATGTGCTAGTATTATTACTTATGCACTTATAACAACACTCCATTTTATAGAGTGTACGTGCTTTAGACACCAAATTTGGCTATAAAACTTGATTCAACTTGATTTTTAAGTATTGGTGGTATAATTAATGACTAATAAAACTGATTAAGATTTGTACTAATGGACTTGATCCTTTATAAGTTTATAAGTTCAGCTCGATAAATTTGTGGCAGTGTATTTTTGCAAATATAATGCGCTCACACATTGTGAAATGTTAAATGACACATGCTTGATACAACTCGTGAACTTAAAAGTGAGATAGTTAACCATTCTATAATATTAGAATGGGGTCGGTGTCCTTTATAGTCTGTCGAAAAAGCTTAGAAATTAGTGTAATTTTTTTTTTTACCTTTTCTCGAAAGTGTGCCCCACTCAAAACTCAAATTGCCTCCTACTCATATACTAAAACCCAACATTCAACACTTTAAAACCTTATAAATCCTTCATCTCTAAGTAACAATACTCGATTTATCATTTCGATCATAGTTTTTTCTTTCATATTTTGTTGCTATTGTCAATTATTTTTGTTGCCTCCACAAGCTATTTTCCTGGTTTCGTCACTAACTAGACGTGAAGATGATTGGTCAAGCTTTTAAATGCCACGTAGGAAACCTACACAATCCAACATGGCAATCTTTATTCAACTTGGCATTTTCAGAGACCACTGCCAAACGTCGCACTGATCAGAGAGAGAAGTACTCCCTATGACGCTTAATAGAGCATTAAACTGAGACGACTCCTCACCGCCTCTAGGAACCCTCCGTAAAACTGAAGACCAATCAATTAAGCCAACACGGCTGGCAATGGAGCACTGTTTATCAGTTTCAAGGAGAAAAATGCGAGGGAACATCACCTTTAGAGGCTGATTACCGCACCATAAATCAGACCAGAAGCTCGAATCCAGACCGTTGCCAATCTTGCGAGTGCAGTAGGAAAAGAGGTCAATACCTTTTGACTTGAGGCTGTTAATCGAAGAAAGAATTGAACCCCAAGTGCTTCGCTTCAAACTAGTGTTGGTGTCGCTATTAATTCCCCCTCCAGGACCATGAATGCTCTTTATAACTCGAATCCAGAGGTCGGATTGATCACAAAAAAATCCTCCAAACCACTTAAGAACGCCCAATGTTTAGACCGAATATACTGCCTATTCCGAGCCCTCCTTCACGTTTGCTAGCGAGGCATTTGTCCCATTTGATCCATGTCAGTTTTTTCTCAACTGGATCACCTCCTATAAAAAACTTATTGCGCATAGACTCAAGCTTCTTTCGAACGGCAAACAGGCATTGGATAATAAGGGACATACTACTCTATAGGAAATTACCAAGAACCGATCTAATAATGAGAGACGACCCACCAACGGAGATAAAAGCCGAGCTTTCCACGACGACAGTTCGATGAAAACTTAGGAGAAACGGCCTTCCAATTGAGACATCTGGGGGCCCACTAATTTGTTTTAAAAAAAAAACCAACCCACAGGGGGGGGGGGAGGGACCCGAATACTTCAAGGGAAATTTAGCCGCCCCACAACGCAGCATCGTCAACGTAAGAAAGAGCTTATGGTTTTCAAAGTTGATTTCGAAAAGGCTTTTGATTCATTGCGTTGGGATTTCTTAGATCTAATTCTGGATAAACTTGGGTTTGGTTCTACTTGGCGCGCGTGGATTAGGGGTTGCCTCTATAATGCCCGTTCTTCCGTGTTAGTTAATGGCTCTCCAACGGAAGAGTTCGTGATTCATAGGGGCCTTAGACAAGGAGACCCGATGTCTCCTTTCCTTTTTATATTGGCTATGGAGGGTCTACATGCCCTTACGTGTAAGGCCGAGGCGCTAGGTCTTTTCAAAGGTGTCACCATTGGCAGAGATAACTTGAGTATTTCCCATTTGATGTATGCGGATGATGCCATTTTTTCGGTGATTGGTCATGGATAAATGCTCAAAATCTTATCAGCATGCTTAGATGTTTTTTTCTCATTTCGGGGCTTCAAATCAACATTCACAAAAGTTCTGTCCTTGGGGTTGGTGTCCATGAAGCGGAAGTCACTCATATGGCTAACATCATCGGTTGTACGACAACACTCCATTTTATAGAGTGTACGTGCTTTAGACACGAAATTTGGCTATAAAACTTGATTCAACTTGATTTTTAAGTATTGGTGGTATAATGACTAATAAAACAGATTAAGATTTGTACTAATGGACTTGATCCTTTATAAGTTTATAGTTCAGCTCGATAAATTTGTGGCAGTGTATTTTTGCAAATATAATGCGCTCACACATTGTGAAATGTTAAATGACACATGCTTGATACAACTCGTGAACTTAAAAGTGAGATAGTTAACCCTCTAATACAACACAACTTAAATTGTGTACAATTCAAAAGTTTTTTAAATCGATCCGATCCCAAGTAAGTAGGGAATTAATTAGTTTGAAATGATACGAGGTGCATGAAGTACGAACTAAATTAACTAACTAGATACAGGGACGGATCTATAATATTAGAATGGGGTCGGTGTCCTTTATAGTCTGTCGAAAAAGCTGAGAATTTAGTGTAATTTTTTTTACCTTTTCTCGAAAGTGTCCCCCACTCAAAACTCAAATTGCCCCCTACTCATATACTAAAACCCAACATTCAACACTTTAAAACCTTATAAATCTTTCATCTCTAAGTAACAATACTCGATTATACTCATGTGCATATAGCGATAGTTTTTTCTTTTTTTATTATTTTACCCCCCATAGTTTGATGGCAATTGTCAATTATTTTTGTTGCCTCCACAAGCTATTTTCCTGGTTTCGTCACTAACTAGACGTGAAGATGATTGGTCAAGCTTTTAAATGCCACGTAGGATATTAAGTATTTAATAAACGTACTCTTCGTGTCTTATGTGTGTGCCCCCAATAGGCTCACATATTCGTAACGTATACGTGCTAGCCAACTACCATAACCCAACATAAACAGTTAGCGGTAAGCAGTTAGCATTAGCAGTTAACAGTAGCAATTAGCAACGGCAGTTTAATTTATAAAAGTGTTTGGTAGAATAGTTGTAACTGTAATTTTAATGTGTAAAATGACGTAACGCTAAATGTTAAATGCTTATTCAAAGAGCATTGAGAAATTAACTTTTTTGTAATTTTAAAAATGCTAAATGCTTTCTTCTAAACAAGCGTTGTAATAATAATGCTAAATGCTAAATGCTGAAAAATACTTTAAAATGCTGTGTGCCAAACACCCCCATATTTTTCATACTATAAACCAAAAATGGGAAATTGTATAAAAAAGCAACAAGCAACCATTCATCATGACTGCCGATCACTGGCAACATCACCGAAAAGTAAGTCTCATATTGGGTACGATGGATGTACAAGGGTTAAAGGCAGAACAAATGCTTGCTCGGTTGATGAACGTTTAGTGAACGGTTTGAATCTCATGATGAACACTCGTAGAGGCCTGCTCTACAAAGCATTCCGGAGTAAGCATAGCTATATACTACGTATATAGTTGATCCGTACATATTGATATTATATACATACACCAAGTACTATACGTACGTGAGTTTTCGCTTTTAGTTTTCATATTTGATATGTAAGGCGTTGAAGTTTCTTGAATCGGTACATATTGAGTTTCTTGAATGATACGTGTTTTTTTTTCCGTAGCTCTTATAATCAAACCAACCCTTCAACTCTTTAAAAAGTAAACCCATGCTAGCTTTTGGTTACGTATTATATGTGTCCAACATATGGACACACAACATGCATGCATGAAATCTGTATACTATACGTTACTTGGTATCATTTTAGCTAGTCTGATGAACGTTAGTGATCCTGAGTAAACTGACAGCTATATGTAAATAATGTGATCCGTATTGGTTTGTTAGTTGTTATACCCGGTAACGCCAAGTCTTGTTTAGTCTATGTAACTTGTATTAGAATTTTACATATGGTTTTCATGATCGTTTTTATGTTTTGTATAGTTAATTGGTTACTTTTAGTTGGACCAAACATATTGAACTAGCTATGATCCAAATTGGTACATGTATGGAGTTTCTTGAATGTATAATTATTTGAGTACATATATAGTATTACTCTAGTTCGTTCAGCTTGTATATTATCGGTGTGCTCTTGTATGTCTTTGTAACGTATTGCTAGTCTTTTAACAGAAAATTGTAATCAAGATTTCTCAACGAACCCAATTAAACTCCCAAAGTTATGATATGATATTGTTTTGCAATAAATTAACCTCTAAATCAATACAGGGGTGTTGATCGGTTCGGTTATCGGGTTGTTCGGGTTTTTTTTTTTTGGTCAACCCGAAAACCGAACCGAACCGAACCAAAAACCGAAATTCTTTTTTGGGTCAACCCGAAAACCGAACCGAAAACCGAAATTCTTTTTGGGTTCAACCCGAAAACCGAACCGAACCGAAAACCGAAATTAAAAAAATAAATAATTACATAGATATTTAGCAAAAAAAAGACTATTTCAAGCATAAAATGTGTTTTTTTATATTATGATAAAATTTTAGTAGTATTTTTTTATACATGAATATATAAAAAATATATATATTTATATAAATTCGGTTTCGGTTCGGTTTTCGGTTCTGATTGTCAAACCCATATCCAACCCGTAAACCGAATTTGTAGTTCGGGTCGGTTTGGTTTTGGCAAATTCGGTTCGGTTTCGATTTTTGGTTTATTCGGTTATTTCGGTTTTTATGCTCACCCTTAAGGCTGGACGGAGTGGATGTGAGTTTGGCAAAACTCACCTAGGTGACTTATGAAGTCACTCGCGAGTGTCATCCCACCCCCAAAACTCACCTAGGTGACTTCCACTATCATGGTGAGTTTCACCCCTTTTTTGTCACACTTCGGTGAGAAACTCATATAATGGTGGGCCCCCTCTCTTTATATATATTGTATTTTAATTAGTTGTGAGTGTATGTGGGTATATAGTGGGGTATATTTTATATAAAGTGGGTATTTTAATGAAATGTGAGTTTTAGTGGTAAGGTGAGTTCTTATTACGGTTGAAAGGTGAGTTGTAAGATGAGTTTTATTTGGAGAGAGAAAGCTGATGTGGTGCTGACGTGTCAGGTGGGTTTACCACCACCACTCCATCCAGCCTTACAACTTAAAGATTAATGCTGATTTAGTTTCCTAATTATTTAGTCAACCATATTAAATACATTTGACTAAGTATTTAATACGATTGTTGACTGGAAACCATGGCGCCAACTGAACTAACCCCATGAACGAAACCGAAACAACCCGAGCATCCATACCAACAAGTGATGCTAACCGCATCCTTTGTTTGTCTCGCTAGAGGCATATGAAGAAGAATAGCATCTTTAACTTGCCATAATAAATCCAAATCTGAAGAACGCTAGGAAAATAATCTTTCCACGATCCCCCGTAGTTGCGCGGAGGAGAGAAAAACCCGTGAATATTTTCCATTGGGGTCTCTAAGCTCCATCGTTTATCAATATCTAACTCGTCACTAGTTAGAGGACAAATAATCAATCCAACGAAGAACCAGACTCAACAGCAATATTAAATCATACACACGGGGGAGTAGATGGAGGCCAATGAATGGAGTCTTTTTTCAGGAGCAATAACTTGCGTAAAATCATCAGTGGTAACATTACCACAATCCCTGGAGAATGAACTCAAGAATCTTCACCAGCATCATCTTCCAAATTCTTTTCCATGCAATCTTAATACACCCCACGCATTATACAAGACCGAATCATCCACGAATCTCGCCTTCTTCAAAGAGCCACAAGAATCACTTTCCACCCCACGAACATCCTCCACTCGCAAAACCCGACTAGAAGGCGACCCAGAATCAATGTTAACATTCTTAGGGAATCTGAATCACCAACTATCGACATCCAATGCTCCTACATTTTCCAAACTTTATCATCCAAACTAGGGACCCTCTGCAACCTTCCTTTTCCAGAGGATTAGAACTCGGATTGACCACCACGATTCAATATTGGGCGCCCCAATATGCTAACTCAGTAGCGATAATCCGATAAGTCCGATTACGATATGAAACACTAAAGGGACTCTAACACACATGTAAAACTCTGTAAGGACAACAAACCTTCCATGAGACATTGGTCCATCACGTACCAAGCTGTAAACATGCTACATCCACTACCGACCACACCAACTTCTAATAAACCTCTGGAGCCCATAATGCGCAATGGCCGACCCACCAGTCTATCCAAAACACATCTTTCATCTGGAATAAAATCGAGAGAAACATCTTGAACTCCAAAAATATCTCTTTAACCCTTTGAAGTCTTGACGCTTTCCACATTATCCATAGAGTCTGATATTCCAACCAAACCCCAACGTCCCCCAACATATCTAACCAACATCATACGAATCCCTCAGAAGACATATGTTTTTAGAAGCTTATGAAATGACACTTAAATCTTTAACTTTAGCAAATAAATACTACGCTCCATAACATCCAAATCAATACAATCGTCTACCGAGATTGACATTCAACACCGCTTCATTACCCCTTCCTTATATACTTGTTACAATCCAACACCCCCACTAAGAACTGCTCCAGCATACATGTATCGATTTGCCCGACATGTCCAACTGAATTTGTTGCCCCAGACCGCTTTAGCATACGAGTTAAAAGACTGAAAAACATTTTCGTGATACTGAACAGATTGAGAGTTCGACCTACAACTGGGTTTTGCCATCTCCCAAACTTCCACAGGTCTATTATAAGTTCACCATACTTTGGCCACATCGGCAAATAAATGAAAACAACCCATCCATGCCGTTCTTAGATTGGAAACTAACTGATTGATATCATTAACGTTTATAAAACGTACAAAACCAAATGATGACCCGATTTGGATCTCTTTGCAGCTATTAAACAATCGATCACCACAACCGCAATCACCATTTTTTACAATATCCCCAAAGATCTTGGACCGACGCATTCCATGGGATATTAAAAACAAAGATTGATGAAAATGACTTATGTTCCTCACGAAAATTAGGATGGGATTTGTTGGGAATACCTTTGTTACGTTGCTCTTGACGACGATTATTATCGATATGATCGTTCCTTTTGCTTTCTGAATAATTATTAGATCGGTGACTTGTGCCAATTGCCATCGTTATTTAACAACAGAATAGCCAAGATCCGAAAATAGGATTGAAAACGCCTATCATTTGTGAAGATGGAGATCCCGTATTGTTCTTATTGTGAAACGGTTTTAAAATAAGGTTTATATTGACGCCTTGTATTATGACGATCAATCCTTCATCACGCCTCGTGTAAGGTGAGTTTTATTTAAATAGAGAAAACTGATGTATTACCACCACCACTCTATCCAGCCTAAATGCCAGACTTATAAAGTTGTATGTGCTTTTTGCCTACTAAAGTTCACTTAAGACAAAATAAATTGGGCCCAGGTACTTTGAACTTTCGCCCCATTTTGTTTTAATCCGTACTTCTCTTGCTAGTCAAATTTTTAGGGTTGCAAAAGCTATGTTCACATCCTTGAAAGAGACTAATCGTATGTTTTTTTAGAGGTTTTACCTCTGCATCTTCAAACCATGTCTGCAAAAGAAGAGGTGCATCTAAGCTCTTTATTTACAAAGAATAAGACCATTTGTTTTTTTTAGAAGAAGAGGCTTGGTGTTAGAAGAAGAGAGAAGAAGATGGTTTGTATTAGAAGAAGAGAGAAGAAGAGGTTAGAAGTGAAAATTTTTGTCTTAATTTTTGAAGAGGTTAGAAGAGCTTTTTACCTCTTTTCTCTGCAAAAAAACAAACGAAAAAGCTCTTCCCGCTTCAGACAAAAGAGGTAAGAAGAGGTTAGAAGAGGTGAAATTGAAAAAACAAACAAAGCCAAACATTAATTAATAATCACTCGGTTGAATATAATTGCATCGATGATTATAAAAAATCAAAAAACATACTAAAGACTTAGGGTTCGTTTGATTTGTAGACGAGTTTAAAATTAGAATTTGAATTTGAATTATAATTAGGATTTAAATTTGAATTTTGATTTGATATAAAAAAGATATACTGTAAAAATAAAGTGAGAGAAAATACATATTAAAATATACATTTAATATAAAATTAATTAATTTTTTTATATTAAAATAAGAATAAGATATTGTGAAATAGAGAATGAACCCACCAATAATCAAAATCTCATCTGCTTGTATACTTTTCAAATAATGTACGACATTGGCTTTAATACCTAATCTCTACATTCATTTTTTTAACCAAATAATTTTCTAGCGTCTTGTCGCTTGAAATCCCAGCCCAAAGGAGAAACCAAACGGGCACTTAATCGATTAATTATTACTACCTCCGTCTCAAAATTATTGTCATCAGACAAGAAATACACAGTTTTAGAAAAATGGATTTATTACTACTTTGAATTTTGCAAAAGTAAAAAAAAAGCGTTTTACCCTTTGACAATTATTTAATGTTTTCATAGAGTTTTGTAAATAACAATTTTGATTAAGGGTAATATAGTAAACTTAAGCAATTCCAACAACTATACATAGTTTTGTTTCAATAAAATTGTTGTTCAAAAAAAAGTAGTGGACAATAATTTTGGGACGAACCGAAAAAGAAAGATGGACAATAATTTTGAGACGAAAAGAGTATAAAAACTAATTTAACTGAAAGTTGAACCTTTTCTACTTGCAAGCTTCTTTTGAAACAATCAACTAAAGGTACATGCAAGGCATGCATGCATGTCACTTTTTCAATTTTGAATGTGTGTTATAAACTTCATTAACTAAGGTTAAAACATAAAGGGTTAATGGTATATATAGCAATGTACTTTCCAATTTGAGCCGTTATCAGATACCAACCCAAATATGTATCCCAATACTCGTCCAACTTTATATGTTTTGTGTTGATATTAGCTACTTGACCCTTTTTACTTACAAAATCCACGTCACCATGACAGACGTATGATAATAGCACAAATTTTGAAAGTTGGATGGGTATTGTGATACTTTTTCAGGTACGTATCTGATAACGGCTCAAATTGGAAAGTACGTTGCTATTACATGCCATTAACCCAACTTGTTTTTTTAAGTTTTAAAAAAAAAATCCACGTACTCTTTTTTACCGGTGTAGCCGGTAGCCAGTATTGCCACATAAGCAAACGTATGATAATAGCACAAATTTTAAAAGTTTGATGGGTATTGTGATACCTTTTTAGATTTCTCCCACTTGTGCATGACACAACATCATACATGTAGTTAAATAACACGACATTCGTTTGTTTATATGAAATTATAGACAATATGATAGTGTCAAAGATTTTAGTGTTACAAGTAGATATTGAACCACTTTGTTTAATAGGAAATAGTGCACGACTATCCTTAAAACCATTATAGTTGGAAAACTATATATTATCTCAAGACAAGCGAGAAATAATCTGGGTTACTATCAAGATAATAAACCTTGTAGCTCCCACTGAATTAGACAACATTACATTAATGTCTTGTTCAGAAATAAATCACCATGCTCCCACTGAATTTGACAACATTGCAAGTGTTCCATAACTAGTGAAAACAAATAGTGATCTATTTATTTTCCAACTTTAATCTTAATTAGTAGCTATGTACATGGATTTCAAAAAAAAATTACTATGTAGATGAGGGACTATCCATCAATGCTATTTATTAACTTGAAAATTGGGCATGCAATTTCCTCCTTAATTTTGATTAAGACAAACAACTAGATACATTATCCTAGTTTGCCTTTACCACTTTTGCGGTAGTATTGGTATTTCCTAATCAAGAACTCATAAAGTATCTTACATTAAGATGTTATCATTTTATAGCTTTAAGAACATATTCTCTAGTTATTCATATGTCTTATATGTTTCAACGTATTTACCACTGAATAAGGGTGATGAAATCTATATGAAAATATAAGTCATGCAATTTACTTAGCATTTAAGTTTGCTATGAGTTTGATTACATTAGGACAATTCCTACGTTCCTATTATAACTTTCCGGAACAAGAAAGATGATAGGAATGAGTCTCCATGTTCCTTACAAGGAAAGGAGTCTCAGTTTGACTTCTTCAAGAAAGAAACAAACCATCGTTTACGGTTTTATCGTTGCATTAATACTATTGATAGAATCACAAAATTCAATTTTAGTATTTTCGATAATATTCCTTATAGAAAATTAACTACCCATGTTCAAACTTTTTAAACAATTAATTTTCTAAAGGCTAGGATCCAACTTGACATACCATCATCACATCAGTTGATCTGCTAGCAATGGTGTATTCAAAAGGTAATTGACGATCAATAATTGCCACCAGTGCAATTCCTAGAACCTTATGGGACTTACTTTATTACAATAATATACTAGTAAGCATGTTTCATCCCATCTATGCATCGAGTTTAAGATCTCACCACTAAACCGATTAAGTCGTCCAATCAAAAACTGTGATTATGTAACACTAACGTCTTACGAAAAAGTGTATAATCACCTTGGGATTACGATCTACATACGTCTCACGCATAGTAAAAAACATCTACAAGTGTTCTTACAAATTGGATGGCAACAACTTATTTAAAGGGTATAATATTTGACGTGGCAAATATGTACGAAGAAGCATGCATACATCTTCGTATCATAAATTTTTATAAAAACTTTACTCAGTTAAGTTACTTATTACGGTATCACTTATTTTCTATACATCTAATGTATAAATAGTGTTACCTTTTCAAAATTGACGATTCAACGTGTTTTTAAAACTTAAAGATTTTATATTTTATCGCGGGAAAAGATTAAAGAATGATTAAAAAATCATTCAAACCATAGACCATTCGCGACTTCCTAAATAGTATGCAAGGTAAGAAAACTACAACGTAGTCAGGTATTATAGGGTAATGGTATCTACAAGACCGAAGTCTTGATGAGTCTCCCCGAACCTTATCCTTGCAACTAAGTAGTACTTTTGCAAATTACGTCATTAATAAAAATAAAACTTTAATTTGAAAAACACATTATGAACTATAGAATAGTCCATAATAAATCTGATTTCATAATTATTAGTCATGTTTATATTTATTTTTTGAAAAAACCCGTTTTATTTTCTCACAAGTCCATACTTAAAATAAAACAATATAAACACTAAACTAATACACATAACACTTATTCAAAATAAAACACTTAACAATTAAGTCATGCAAATATTCAATTATGATCCAAATTATCTAATAATTAAAACATGTATATATTCATATAAGGCTCATTCGTCCTAAAAACTCCGGCCACATACATTGATATAATCGATTGCGTAAGCCTTATACAAATATATACCACATAGCACATAAAATTTAAACAACCTTTAGGCCCCATTAAGACATAGCTAAGGTCTTCCTTAACTTTTAAAGTCGTGGATCGAAACCACATAAATTTAATGTCTATGTTTTAATTCTTGATCATCATATTTGCATAAAACCTTTAACAATTAACAAGATTTTATATCACATATCCCTCCATGAGAAATTGCATGTATTTAACATGGACACCGAATTAACAATTAATTTGAAAAACACATTATGAACTATATAATAAAACATGCGTATTTATCATAAAAATAAAACTTTAATTTGAAAAACACATTATGAACTGTAGAATAGTCCATAATAAATCTGATTTCATAATTATTAGTCATATTTATATTTATTTTTCAAAATAACCCGTTTTATTTTCTCACAAGTTCATACTTAAAATAAAACAATATAAACACTAAACTAATACACATAACACTTATTCATTCGCTTAATACCGTACTCATGAAGAAAATCTGTTGAAGTACCAATGGAGATGTTAGGTAGTAAACCCCCGATAAAGTTTCATATAAGGCTCATTCGTCCTAAAAACTCCGGCCACATACATTGATATAATCGATTGCGTAAGCCTTATACAAATATATACCACATAGCACATAAAATTTAAACAACCTTTAGGCCCCATTAAGACATAGTTAAGGTTTTCCCTAACTTTTAAAGTCGTGGATCGAAACCACATAAATTTAATGTCTATGTTTTAATTCTTGATCATCATATTTGCATAAAACCTTTAATAATTAACAAGATTTTATATCACATATCCTTCCATAAGAAATTGCATGTATTTTTAAGCCCTTGAGAGTATGTCTACTGTTCGAACATCACAAGACAAAGGAAAAGGCATGCATGCGTTATGGTACGCATGATAATAAAACATATATTAGTTGTTATACCCGGTAACGCGAAGTCTTGTATAGTCTATGTAACTTGCAGGGTCGGATCTGGCCATGGGCGAGCTGGGCGATCGCCAAGGGCATCAAACAAATAGTGATTCGTGTATATGAATATAAAAACGAAAATGGTGTTTTTGATAGAAGAAGAAGAAGAACACTGGTAAAGAAAATAGAGAGGAAGAGAGAATATGCTTTTTACTTTTTGACTTTTCAATGTCTCAACTCTAAGTACCGATATTGTTTTTATTTAATATTATTGTATTGACTGATAATTAAACTATTTACATGTCTTCCCCTTCATCTTTTTTATAAAATAAAAGCAACCTTACTCTTTAGCTTCATAATCACTAAACAACAAAAATGGATAATTTAACTATTTACGAATTCTCCGCCTTTGTTATAGGCACTCGTTTTGTTTAAATATTTTGCAACTCTAAACACTAAACAACATGGATTAGACATACACTTCTCGTTTAGATATTTAATATATCAAAATCAATATTACTTACATCTTTGACTTATAAAATATTTGTCGGGAAATATGTTAGATCCTTTAGTCTCTTTCGTTTTGTTGTTAGACAGCTTAATAACTTATGTATGAGGACAAATAACAAGTCATAATATATGTTTTATTATCATTATTTAAACAGTTTTAATTCATTAATTGTTGATTATATGACAACGAACTTTTCTAAGTCTCGTTTCAATATATTTCTCATAAATATTGCAAATCATTCAATAAGTATTTTGAGGTGCATATTTTGATGATTTACATATCACAAAATATGACACGTCTTATTGTTTTTTACATGAACAATCCACATAAATGTGAACATATAAGCAATATTTGAAAGTCAATAGCAATTTATACTATATTTTATAGTCCGCGTATCAAAATGAGACTTTGAAAAAAGTTCAATGTTATTTAACGAAGTAAAGTCGTTTTGCTCCTAAGAATAAGTTATAAAAGATAATTTTAGCGGGGGCATTTTTTTTGTCTCGCCCAAGACATCAAAATTCTCAGGACCGGCCCTGATAACTTGTATTAGAATTGTAAATACATATGGTTTTCATGATCGTTTTATGTTTTGCATAGTTTTACTCTTAGTTATACCAAACATATTCAACTTGCTTGATCCAAACTGGTACATGTAAAGGAGATTTCTTAGCAGGGTGTGTGTTGATTTTTGAGCGGTTACCACTCCTGAGGCCTCATCGTATATTAACTCTAGTTCGATCTGCTTGTATATTATCGGTGTGCTCTTGTATGTCCTTCTGCGCTACCTACTAGTATGTTGCTAGGTCTTGTAACAGAAAATTGTAATCAAGATTTCTCAACGAACCCAATTAAACTCCCAAAGTTATGATTAGACGTGCGCAAACCGGTTAACCAGTTCGGTTCGGTTTCAGTCAAACAGGAACCTGTTTCGGTCAACGAACCAGTCGAAACCGGTTTGGGGAAAACCGGTTCCGGTTTGAAACCGGTTTGGGGTGCGGTTTTTGTCGAACCGGTCCCACCGGTTTGGAACCGGTTAACCACCCAAACCGGATTTGACCCCTTTTTTTTCGTGGTTTTGTACGCTATAAACGGAATAAACTTCAACTTTTATTTAATATAAAAACCCTAATACATCAGAAACGAAATACATTGGAAAGGAAATACAACACAATGCAAGGAAATTTAAAATACAACATAATGCAAGCGAATTAAAAATACAACATACTAATCGAAAATTAGTAATCATCTTCAGCTTCGTTGCTCAACATATAATCATACCGTGGTCCTTCCGGAGACATAGTGCCTTCGCTGCTAGCATTTAGTGCAATTTCTTCATCGGATTGTGGAATGGCTTCATTTTGTTGCACCTCGTCATCAAATACACCTTCTTCAAAGTCTAAGGGTGTTTCAAGAGGGCATTTGTCTTGTTTACCAATGTTTTAAAAACCGGTTTTTAAATCGACCCGGTCGAGCCACCGGGTCACGGTTCAACCGGGTTTTTCGGTCAAAACCGGCATCCGGTCACCTTACCGGGTCACGGGTCAACCGGTTCAACCGGCCGAGTCAACCCGGGTTTTAAAACACTGTTGTTTACGCTCTTTAGCGTCCAAGTGATCCTTCAAACACATGCATATCTCTAAAGACGTCGGAGTGAGTCTTGTTCTTCAGATTAACAACACCCTTCCACTTGTTGAAAATGCGGATTCAGAAGCTACCGAAGAAGCTTGTACACTTATTATATCCATGGCCATGCGGGATAGAACAGGAAACATTGTTTATTTTTCTTTCCAAAAACCTAAGACATTAAAACTTGCAAACTCTTTGGGATGAAGATGTGTGACAAAATCCGAATCGACATATCGCTCATATTCGCTAGACATTGTAGGATCAGTCCTTGCCTTTTTTTTGTATGTGCTTTTAAACTGTTTTGAAAACGGCTATACTTATTTCTGCCACTCGCCTTCGATGAAGTAGCCCCACCACTTGTTTGAGATGATTGAGTTAGATTACCATATTTTGCATAATAAAGATTATACAAACCTTCCAAAGATTCTTTAAAATAACTTTTTGACTTAGATGCAAAAGTATCGTCAAAAAACTCCAAATCCGTACTTATCGACTCGATAAGAAAGTCTACCCCGTTTACATTAAAACATGAATTTAAAGCGGCTGCACAAGTAATTATCGGTGGCATGTGTTAAAAATACTTTCTAAGTTTTTTCTTCATTGGTTTAATCATACATGACAATATACCCCCTCAAGTTCATATTCGCTTAATACCGTACTCATGAAGAAAATCTGTCGAAGTACCAATGGAGATGTTGGGTAGTAAACCCCCGATAAAATTTCTGTGGCAGTGTTAAACACTTCAAGTAATTGGGTTAAAGATTGAATAATAACCCAATTTTCAGTCGGAAAATGATTACACCTATTCTTATTGGCCAAAACGTCATGAAAATACGCCAAAGTATTTTGTTGTTTTAAACCACTTAGGAACATATGATAAGTGGAGTTCCATCGTGTTGGAACGTCCCAATTTGGTCGTAAACAAGGTTTCTCTGCATCTTTACAGATTTTAACATAGCGTTGTCGGGTTCTTGCACTTGATTTGAAAATATCTTTTAACATTGTCTTAAAAGACTCTCTTATTGCATCAATCGCGAGGACCTCTAAACCAGCTTGCACAACCAAGTTAATGATGTGTGCAACACAACGACTATGATAAAA